>JAOXYM010000009.1:14576639-14588732 GCA_028567055.1 Leptatherina wallacei
TTATAATGTCTGGTTTCTGAAGGAGACAGCCCCCTTGGAGCTCTGACACGTGTCAAACACTGTTGACCCCAGAAATCCTCCATTATTACTCACATTACGCTGATATTTGGGTCAAAAGTTACACGGTATCACTTGAATTTTCATGTAAATAAGGCAAGGTTGTTAGGCTTTTTACATTACAGTGCAGTATAATAGGTCTTTTAAGGGCAGATAAGTCATAAAAAATGTGAAATGTTTCTTTGAATGTTTGTTTGCATTTATGTCTTGCTGCTAGTGCGACCCATGATGGCTTTCTTTGTGTTCCTTTCTGGTCTCAGCAAGATTATGTAACATTTGGGTCCAAACAGTGCCACTAAGAGACCAAAACTGGAGGCCAGGATGGCAAACACCTCTACAACGTCAGCATATTTCCCTGGTGAGCTGATATAAGCAGGAACAAAGGCCACCCACACAGCACAGAAGATCAGCATGCTGAATGTGATGAGTTTGGCCTCATTGAAGTTATCTGGAAGATTTCTCGCCAGAAACGCTAACAAGAAGCTGAGAAGAGCAAGAAAGCCTATGTATCCAAATAACACTGCAAAACCAACAGTAGATCCAACTACACACTCATACACTATTTTGTCATCATGGTATTGGGTGTTTTTATGTGGAGTAGGTGAAGAAGAGACAAGCCAAGCTGTGCAGATCGCTGCTTGAAAAGAAGTTAGAGCTAAAACTGTTCCTCTCTGCTGCATAGCACCAAACCACTTGAGATTGGCTCCACCTCCTGGCTTGGAGGATTTAAACACAGCCAAAACCACCATGGTTTTAACCAGGATGCATGACACACAAAGCACAAAGCTGATCCCGAATGCAGCATGTCTCAGTTGGCACGTCCACAGTTTGGGTCGTCCGATGAAAAGCAGCGAACACAGGAAACACAGTTTGAGTGAAAATAGCAGCTGAAAGCTCAGTTCTGAATTGTTGGCTCGTACTATAGGTGTTCTGCGATGATAAGTGAATATTCCCAGGACAACGGCACAGATACATGTTCCCAGTAACGAGGCAGCAGTCAAACAGATACCCAAGGGTTCCTGATAGGAGAGGAACTCTGTTTGCTTAGGAACACAGTGGTCTTGCCGAGGGCTGGACCAGAAGTCTTCTGGACAACTGATGCACTCTAAGGAGTCTAACAAAAAGGGGGAAACAGTGTGAGATATACTGCATGATAAAAAAAGAAATAAACATACTGTCATAAAAATATATTACATGGACACCCACTGGTTTTATTACTAATCTTGCCCCCCGAACAAGGGATGCACTCAAAACAGCACTCAGGCTCCCCCTTCTTTCTCACCATGCGAGTACCTGGCAGACAGTTCTCACTGCATACTGAGCGAGGAGGCTATGAGAGGGAAAAAAAAGAGTGTTATTTTAGAGTTTTTCACCCTTCTAGGCTGAGTTATAAAAGAGAAAAAACTGATGAGATATAACCTTTCTTGATTTAAAATTCCAGAAGATCTTGTCTTCATCAATTGTAAGTTCTTCATCTTGGAGCTCTGATGTTTTAACTTCTCCCACATTTTGAATTTCAGTTCTTCCATCAGGAAGCCACAGCCAGTTCATAACATCATATATTGGTAAAGCATCACCTTTCTCATCAAATAATACTTGATCGCCAAATGATGTGGTGAAGTTCACTTTTTCCAGGTAATGAACAAGCTAAGAAAAATACAATTCAACATAAGAAATAAAGAATAGAAACAGAGAAAACTGATGGAACAGGAGTGTGGATTTAAGTCAGCATAATTCAATTGTCAAATCATATACTAAACAACAATTCCAGTGATGTCAAGTTGATTCTTATTGATATCCTGCAGAGGCTTTTTTTCTAAGAACTCCTCTTGTCATTTTACAATCTTGAATACTTTGTGTTTCTAAACTCCGGTGAAACAGAGGATTCAGTTACATAAGCAGGGGGAGCATAGCATACCTGCCATGGCTCAAGTGTTTTCAAAGTAGCACAGGTGTGCTCACTAAAAGGCCCTCTCCCTGACTCACACTGCAGCATTTCATCAAGGGCATATGCCAACGCATACACAGCTTTGTACACATTGTACTCAGGCCTGAGATTAGAAACATCCAAAAACTCAGTCTCCACAGCCTCTAGATCTTCTTGTCCAGTGCACAGTGTTCCCCCATCTTCCACCCAGTCAGATGAAGGTGGTGCAAATCTACACTGAAATGTGAATTCCCAGAACTGGTTTACCTGTAATACATGCAAAACTCCACATTGTCAATGATACTTGTTTTTTTCACTGATACAAACAAGATCAGCTTACTGTGGTTAAACTCACAATGCTATTTCCATAGCTGTTGTTATGATGTAGGTCAGGACGTGTTTGCAATAGAAAGTCCCTGAGGCCTAGTATTTCCCCTCGACGAATAGCAATTCCCAATGTTCCACCCAGGTACGGCATGAGGTGAGGGGTCTGGAGCACGGCAGCTGATGTCCAGGCTTCACTGGCCATCCACTGCAGACCTGTCATATTCTGTCTCACCACCTGTGCATATACCAAATGTATTCTCTCAGATTTTTTAAGCTGCTAGATTACTGCATTATTCCTTAATACCAGGTTGATTCCCTGATTTTACTCTTTACAGGTCAAATCTGTGTTTTTCATTGAGAAATGATGGTTATTTTTAGAACTGGAGCATTTCATAATTTTTCTAAATGACTCTAAAACCAAGACCAACCTCCTCCATGAGATTAATGATTTGACTCTGAAGCGAAAACACAATGACCACACGGGCTGTGGATTTCTTCATCACATCCACAATCCTTTTCAGTTCAGTTGTGTCTTTCTCCCATGGCAAAACCTCTATGTAAGCCAGACAACCTCCACCAGACAGACTGAGATCTGTTTGGAAGGATTGGGCAGCATGGAGTCCATAATCATCATCACTGATCAGCAGACCAGCCCAAGTCCAGCCAAAGTGTTTTAGAATCTGAATCATAGCGCGCACCTGAGTGAGTACAGAGTGAGGAATAAGAGGAGATCAAGAACTGAACATATTTGATAGTTGCTTTTCTGTTTTGTTTTCTATGATATTATAATTCAGTTAATGACAAAAAAGTGTGTGACTAGGAAAACAGAACATGTCATTTTGTATAATATGTTTAATTTCATGGTTTTTACCTGGAAAGCATCACTTGGGATTGTCCTAAAGAACGAAGGAAACTTCTGCCGGTCACTCAGGCAGGAACATGTGGCAAAATAACTCACCTGTGAAACAGAAACAAACACCTTGTTCTGCTAAAGATATTCAAATCCTTTATTAGTCATTAGTGTAACTATACACCTGATGTTAAAGTTTAGATTAAATCATTCAAGGAATTATTAGATAGTTAAATGAAAAACTTACCATAGGTACTCTGTACAAACCTAAGACACTGGAGATGGCTATAGAGCGTGTTGATGAAGAATCACCCACAATCCCAAGAACTGGAGGGCTTCCCACACAGGTCTTATTCAGTGTAATTTGCTGCTCTTGACCACTGACTAATGCCAGTGCTGCACGGAATCCAACTCCAAGAGTGAGACAATTATCAAACAGACTGTATCCCAGAGTCACATTTGGAAGCAGGTTGACGTTTCTGTTGATCTCATCAATAGCAAAGGTCATGGTTTGGACCTGCCGAAAGCCTAAAACATCAAAACTAAGACAAAATACTTTACTGTTTAACACAGAAAAATATAAGCAAGCCAGCTGCATAGAGCAATCATTGTTAGAAAATAAACAAAGAGGATTTCTTAAAAATGTTTCAAATGTTCACAGTTTCAACATTTACTCATTTAAAAGTAATATCTGTTTATCGGATTTGCATTTGTTCTGTCAGTACCAGGTTTCTCCCAGATTTTTTCATTTCCTGTGACCCTAACGCACTCACCTGTTGCAGGTTAGTTGTTGTGGCTTGGAGGTATAAGACAGATCGGGAAAAGTGGAAAAGAAGTGAATTTGAAACAGTCCCCCCAGAACCACATCTCCTGCCTTGTGCATCCCATTTAGATGAAACTGTCCCTGTAACTGACAGGAGGAGGAGAACTGAGAGGTAGATGCAGTGGAAGAAAAAGTAGACTCAAACAACACAAGCAAGAGCAGGCTTGTGTGAAAAATAGGCCACATGACTTTCACCTGGTTGACCTCTTCTCTGAGCATTTTCACATTTAATTTCCGCTTTTATTGGTTTGCAGATTTGTCTCATCTTACACCCAGTAGGGAAGAAGAAGTGTGGGCAGGGCCTAAAATGCATTTCTTTTCAGAATGATTTTGCATGAAGGTTAGTACAGAATATATTGCAATATTGCAGTGAAATAAACTGTCCACTAGATGGTAGCAGCACACCAAGACAGTTGCACTGTGACTGCAACTTTGATAAAAGTTTGTAATGATGATGGTTGGTCTAAATGCTGAAATTGATATTTCCTAATCAGTCAAATTACAGTGTATTTTATTAACAGAATTATATACAGCAAAAATCATTTCTGTCACTTTTAAAATGGATGCTGACAGCAAAGTGATAGGTGAGCAAATGTAAAGTTTTCTTAACCCCTTCATATTTACATTTTAATAACGGAGGGGTTTGAGTGTTGAAGGAACCCCAATATAGTTGTTGGAGCAGTTATTGCCTGGTAGGGTCCAGTGCAATACAGAAGGGAAAGTGCTGAGACAAAGGTCTTGGCTGAAGCGGCATCAAAGTAAATTTTACTGGTACAAAGGGAGCCCAAGCTAATATCAACACTAATACCAGTTCTGGATGGAATATAATTCAAAGATTGATATCATTATCAAACAGACTGTACCCCAAAGTCTCATGGAGTAGCAGGTTTAAGTTTGTGTTGATTTCATCAATAGCAAAAAGGCCATGGCTTGGGCCTGGACAAAAAAAAAAACCTAATATATCTCAGTTTGTGGATATATTGAGGATCAATTGCTTTCTTCTTCTCTAGTTTGTGCACAGTAGGTAGTCTGACTGGCTTTGTGTGGTCTGGTGTGACTTTTTTAAAATCTGTTTCTGTTGGATGCCTCTTCAAAGGCAGTTGTGTTACTTTGAAGTGTTATTCTTTGGTGCAGATAAGCAGAACAATTGTGACGTTTTGGTCTTAGCAGTGGTATTTTTGCTGCCCTTTAAAATGGGCTTCTTATCCTTGATGAGTCAGTGGAAATGATTGAATATTGACAACTAAAACAATGCAATAAGATATGATTATGAATCTAGTCTATTTTTTAGTTTTTCATATGTTGGAGTTCAATACTTGATGGGAATATTTATCTTAATGTAAAACAATTTAAACATCAGTGCTGCTAATTTATTATAAATTGCCATCATTGGAGGACAGAGACAATTTAATGATTTGCTAGATTTTATAAATTTTTTTAGTTTAGTTGTTCAATATTGTTGAGGGTTGAAAACCTTTTATGTCAATCACTGCTTGTGAAACAAAATCATCCATGACCATCTTCTTCACATATAATTTCTTTATTGCTTGAAGTGCAGTGTGGTGATGATTGCTAACATCAAAATACAAAAAAAGAATTTGAAGAATGCACTAATCTTATGACTTGGTGGTTGTACGGCTCATGATAGCTTTTTTTGTGTTTTTGTCTGGTCTTATCAGGATTATGTAACATTTGGGTCCGAACAGCGCCAACAAGACACCAAAACTGGAGGCCAGGATGGCAAACACTTCCACTGCATCTGCATATTTGCCTGGAGAATTGATATACGCAGGAACAAAGGCCACCCACACAGCACAAAAAATCAGCATGCTGAATGTGATGAGTTTGGCTTCGTTGAAGTTGTTGGGAAGATTTCTTGCCAGAAACGCCAAGAGAAAGCTAAGAATAGCCAGTAAGCCAATGTAACCCATTAACACAGCAAAACCAACAGTGGACCCAACTACACACTCATAAACGATCTTGTCATCATGGTATTGGGTGTTTTTGTAAGGAGTTGGTGAGGAAGAGACAAGCCAAGCTGTGCAGATTGCAGCTTGAATGAAAGTAAGAGCTAAAACTGTTCCTCTCTGCTGCATAGCACCAAACCACTTGAGATTGGCTCCACCTCCTGGCTTGGAGGATTTAAACACAGCCAAAACCACCATGGTTTTAACCAGGATGCATGACACACAAAGCACAAAGCTGATCCCGAATGCAGCATGTCTCAGTTGGCACGTCCACAGTTTGGGTCGTCCGATGAAAAGCAGCGAACACAGGAAACACAGTTTGAGTGACACTAAGAGCAGAAAGCTCAGTTCTGAATTGTTGGCTCGTACTATAGGTGTTCTGCGATGATAAGTGAATATCCCCAGGACAACGGCACAGATACATGTTCCCAGCAATGAAGTAGTTGTCAAACAGATTCCCAGGGGCTCTTGATAAGAGAGGAACTCTGTTTTTTTAGGAACACAGTGGTCACGCTGAGGGCTGGACCAGAAGTCCTCTGGACAACTGATGCACTCTAAGGAGTCTAACAAAACAGAGATTAAAGTGAGATTTATACAATACATGGTACAAATAAAGCCTTTTAAACATCAACACCTACTAGTATTATTGGTTATTTTTCCTTTAGAACAGGGGATACAGCTAAAGCAGCATTCAGGATGCCCCTTTCTCCTGGCTATGCGTGTACCTGGTGGACAGTTCTCACTGCACACTGACCGAGGTGGCTGCAAGAAGAGAAAGTGAAATTGTCACGCTATAATATGTTCATAATCTGCCATGATCGAATAAAAAAAGAATAAGAGGAAAAGTCTGAAAAGAAGAAATGACCTCTTTTGATTTAGAGTTCCAGAAGATTTTATCTTCATCAAGTATAAGTTCTTCACCTCCGGAGATTGACCTCTTCACCTCGCCCACATTCTGAAGTTTAGTTCTTCCATCAGGGAGCCACAGCCAGTTCATAACATCATAAATTGGTAACGCATCCCCATTCTCATCAAATGACACCTGATCACCAAATGAAGTGGTGAAGTTTACCTTTTGCAGATAATGTACAAGCTACAAATGGTAAAGAGACACAATCAAAAACACATTAGGATTGAACGTTTGGGCAGTTTTACTGTTGATGAACCTTTATTTAGATGTTAAAGTTTAATCTGTTCTACTGAAGGAAACAATTGCTGCAAAATCAGTGTATATAAGTTTTTATTAAAAGTTTTTTTCTATGACTATAAATTCCAAGGATTTTAAGTAATATGTTGATGGTATCAACATAAGTATTGTCTGTATGTCTATGAACTGATATGATTTCATTTCTGGCTTTTCTTCCTTCACTTGTCTACATCACAGTGTAATAAATGATCATGTTTGTCTGCAGGCCCTCCAGCAGATTTGACCAATTAGAGTAAACAGTGTATTTTGAAAGAAGGAATCTATGGTGCATTCACATCTACATTAACCAACTCATCTACTGGTTAATGCAGGACAGTTTCTGTTTCCACCGCAGACATGAAGAAAAACATGGAGCTGCATCAGATCCTTGTGGTCAGAACTTTTATCAAGTTCTTCTACCTCTGACCAGAAACCATTTCTCCCAGCTCAAGCCCCCTACCATCTCACACACAACTTTTTGGTTATTTTTACCTACAATGCCCTGCATTGAACCTACAATGCACTTTGAAGTGGATCATGATCTGTATCTGTACGCTTCTCTGTTCTGAATTCAATATCATTTGCGCATTCACATATTCCCTAAACGAAGCAAACTTTCCAAGAGAACAGACTATAATTTGAAAAAAAAAGGCAATGTAAATGTGGATACACTGATTGTGAAAAATTTAGCTAATATGATAACAGGATTGAAGATGTTGACTCAGTCAAAGGCCAAAAGCTGTTTTTTGTCAGTTATGATCCCTTTAATTCCAGGGAAACTATAAAATATGCAAAAATAAATATTACCACTTTTCATCACTCTATCTTGAATGAGCACAAACTCATTCAAGGAAATAGATAAAAACAATCTGCAAAGTAAATGCAGCACACTGCCTGATGTTATCCTACTAGTTAAAAGGCTAGCTGAAGATGAGAAGCTAAATTTAAGATGTTTAGTGTATCTGTACATCTCTAATACAATGATACTCAAAATTATGGATTATTTAATATTTAAAAAAATGACAGAAATAAGCAAAATATATATAAAAAAAATCTTTTATTTTGTTCCTTGCAATTTTAAGCTGTTTGGTTTTAAAGGACTGATAATAACTAGCAACCAAATCACTGATATTATTAGTTAATGTGCATTTTCCAAATAATAATCCATGCTAACAATAATATCAGGATGCAGCAGCTACTTTTTAAGAATGCTCTATAAAAATAGAAATGAAAAGTGAAATCACACCTGCCATGGCTCCAGCGTTTCCAAAGTGGCACAGCTGTGTCCTCTGAAAGGCCCTCTCCCAGACTCACAGTGCAAGAGGTCATCAAGGGCATGAGCTAGTGAATACACAGCCTTGTACACATTGTACTCAGGTCTGAGGCTAGAAAGATCCAAAAACTCAGTTTCAATATGTGTAATATCTTCTTCTGCTGTGCACAGTGCACCCTGAGCTTCTGCTGGATCAAATTTACACTGAAATGTGTGTTCCCAAAACTGTCTCACCTGAAACATAATAAAAGAAATGTACTAAAAAATCACTTCCATTGCCTTGTTGACTTTTTATTTTTGATGTAGTTGAAGATTAAATGCTTACCATGTTATTTTTATTCTTGTCATTTTGGTCAGGATTTATTAGGAGCAGGAACTCCCTGAGCCCTGGTATTTCTCCTCGACGGATGGCGATGCCCAGTGTGCCGCTCAGGTACGGCATAAAGTGTGGTGTCTGGAGTACAGATGCTGATGTCCAGGCTTCACTAGCAATCCACTGTAGACCTGTTACATTCTGCCTTGCCACCTAAATTTCATTAAAAAGCAAGTTTACATCTTAAAGAAAACTTTGTATTCATTCAGAGAGAAAGGGACTGTATTTTAGGGCATCATGGGTAATTTGAGTTTTTTAAGATGTAAATGAATCCTTAAATCAGGTTTTAGTTTGTTTTGCACATCTTAATTTGTTTTGTGAATGCCTTTCTCATGTTTATACATATTATATGTTAAGAAATATCTCTATTTAGCTGTATGTGGAATGACACATACACTACTCGGGTAACCTAACATGACCAGAGGAACATTCATCACGATTTTGAAGTATGTATGAATATATTTATTGGTACAGCAAAAAGTAACCAAAATGGCCAATCAATTTTATTTGAATTGTATATAAGATATTTAGCATCTAACCTCCTCCATCAGTTGAATCATGTGAATCTCATGTGCAAACACGATGACAACACGTGCTGTTGATTCTTTAATCAAATGTACAATCCTCCTAAGTTCACTCGGATTACTGTCCCAGGGTAAAACCTCAAGGTAAGCCAGGCAACCTCCACCAGAGATAGCCAGGTCCGATTGAAAGGACTGGGCAACATGAAGTCCATAATCATCATCACTGACCAGCAGACCTGCCCAAGTCCAGCCGAAGTGTTTGAGAATCTGAATCATCGCCTGCACCTAGATGACCACATGAGCAGAAAGAGATTATTATGTTGACTATCATATTCTTATAGAACAAGTTATAGTAAATTCTTCTACATTTCTCTATCAAACTCTTGTTACATTTATTACCATCAAAGAAAGAAATGGCTGCATCATCTAGAACTAGTTATTTACTCTGACTATGGGCTGAAATACATGTACTTAAAATTTTCAGAGAGGTAATTGTGTTTGACCTGAAAAGAGTCACTTGGGATTGTTCTAAAGAAGGTTGGAAAGCGCTGCCGATCACTCAGGCAGGAACATGTGGCAAAATAACTCACCTACGAATAAAATATCGAAAAAAATAAAGAATTTCTAAATTAATAAAAAGTATTTAGATAAACATGATCGAAAACATCAATCAAAAGGCAGAAGACTAGAAATTTAAAACTTACAATAGGCATTTTGTATAAACCTAGCACATTGGCAATGGCAATAGAAAATGTTGAATAGTGATCTCCCACAAGCGCCAGAACTGGAGGGGTTCCTGAACAGTTCTGCTGGAGCTGAAACCGGTCTTCCCGGCCACTGGCCAGTGATAAGGCACCACTGAATCCAACAACAAGTGCCCCACAGTTATCATAAATACTGTATCCAAGGGTCACGTTTGGAAGCAGATTGGAGTTCTTGTTGATCTCATCAATGGCAAAGGCCATGGTCATGGCATGTCTGAACCCTAAAGTGTCAAAACTAAGAAAGAAAAAGTCATAGTTAACCTTTAAAAGAAAATGTATCAATCGGAAATTGAGGGAATATCCAGTGGGTGTGAAAAAATACATTATGCATTTATTGTATATGGATACATTTGCAGATGCATTAAGAAACAAAAAGGAAGAAATAGATAAATAAGCATTTCAGCCATCCTCAATGCATAAATGTTCTGGTGGGACAGATAATTTGAGCATCTTTGCTTTTCTAGTGTGTGATACTCACCCTTTGCAGATGGGCTGTTGTGGCTTTGAGGTAAATGTCTGTTCAGGAAAGACCGATGTGTAGTGGACCTCAAACAAACCACCAAGAACCACATCACCAGGTTTGTGCATTTCATTCAGATGAAACTTTCTTCTTAACTTACAAGTTGATGAAAGAGAGGAGCACACAGGGTATAAAAAGATAAAGTAGAGAATCCCAAGTACATATGTGAACAGAAAAGCCCTCATAATGGCTCTCCTCCTTGCACATGTTTTTCTTCCTTTCATGTGAGGTTATTTTATATGAAAGGTGATGAAACTCCTCCCCCCCAGCATCTGGCATTGTAATTGTTTAATCTTTCACAACACATTATTAGGAAAAGAGGAGGAAGGACCATATAGATTTGCTGTATTTGGATATAAAAACCACAAAAAATGTTTCCTTTTCTGTACTTCCATTTTTATTTCTTGTTTAACTTTTCTTTTCTTTTTTTTTTTGAAAAATCAAAGCCAAGTTATCTCATCATTCTACTACTCTTTGAATATATCTATTTTAATTTATATATTTAACTTCACCTATCTACTACACAGATTACTGCATCTTTTTTAAACAGAGACTTAACTTTTGATATATTTAAACCAAATCTACACATCCATCCATCCATCCATCCATTTTCTGTACCGCTTAATCCATGCAGGGTCGCGGGTGGGCTGGAGCCTATCCCAGCAAGTATCAGGCGAGAGGCGGGGTACACCCTGGGCAGGTCCAAATCTACACATCTCTCTCTAAAATCACCCTGATAGGCAAAAAACAATAGAGTCTTATTATCACTAAGTGCCCCCTTTTCTTTATGCTCCTATCACAGGACTTTTTCCAGAGGAAAATTAAGTTATCATTACTTAGGCTGGTGTTTTTATTGCCCTTTCCCCAACAAAGAACTGAAGTGTTTTTTGAACATGTTGGGGTTTTATTTAGTCAATATAACCTAGGAGTGAACAAACTCTTGTTTTACTTTTCTCTCACACTCAATATGAATGGTTCATCTGCCCCACCTTTTATCCCCATTGTTAAATGAACTCTTGACAATGAAGTTTACTAATACAACTTTGAGTTGGGGAGGAAAAAAAAACATCTGATATCGTCAGTTCATTTTGAGAACTGCAATTCTGTACAGGAAAAACTTTCTGGGCCATATTTAAAGAATTTAAAGGAGCAAAGCGCAAGTTCTAGCTTTTTTCTAGAAGTCTGCCCCCTCCGGCGACAAGTGGAAGTGACGCCAATGTTGTGAACACATATGGGCCTGCTTCGACTGTGCTGGTCTTTGTTTACCTCCACTCAAATCAAATCAAATCAAACTTTATTTATATAGCACCTTTCATACATTGCGCATAACAAAGTGCTTCACATCATAAAAACAACAATTTAAAAAATAATAAGTATAAAACAAAATCAATACCACACACCTGATCATACTCTTTTTCACTTTTTACACATTCATCATCACACACACGCACATACACACACACCCAACGCAAACACATGATGCCCCCCCTCTTTGCATAAAA
>JAOXYM010000009.1:14595614-14617884 GCA_028567055.1 Leptatherina wallacei
GGATGAACTGGGTGCGGCCAGTGAGATAGGAGTGAAACCAGTGGAGGGGGGTGTGGGTGATGCCAAGGGAGGAGAGTGTATTGAGGAGAATAGGATGAGAAATAGTGTCAAAGGCCGCACTCAGATCGAGGAGGATGAGGATGGAGAGTAAACCAGAACCAGCAGCCATGAGGAGGTCGTTAGTGATTTTGATGAGGGCGGTTTCAGTGCTGTGGTGGGGACGGAAGCCAGACTGGATGAGACATATTTCTGCCTTCTGTCTGCACCACAGTCGCATCAACCACGTGCACGCTACCATCGTGTGCAACATGCACATGGACATGGAAAGAAGGCAAGGATATTTATACTGTCATTATAAAAATCTATACTGTTTAATGAGAATAAAAACTATGCAGAGGTCCTGCTGCCGCTTCAGACCTTCATAAAATAAAATCTGTTTTTTTACCCCGGTGAAACACTTTTATTTGACTTTCCAGATCAGTGGAAGGTAATTATGAACTGATCAATGCTGTTTGAATCATTCCGCTATCAAAGACCTGAATACGCTGATGCTAATTAATTATATTACATAAATATAATTTCCGTAACATATATAACAACAGAGACCAGGGTTAAAAGTTGGAACTGAAGGAAAGCGTTCATAGCGCTGACTTACGTGAGTTGATGAGGTATTTATATGTGGAAACTTTTGCTTCGCTGGTAGTTCTAGTTGTGTCAACCAGCCTCCTCCCCATGGCTGCGCTCTGCAGTCTGCATGCTGTGTTCATGTGCAGAGCCCATGTCTGACAGCAGAGTAGCCACCACTGCAGAGCTTCTGGAGGCACAATGAAAATTCAGACATTGTCCTCATGAAATTATTAAATTTTTGGTATTTTAAAGATAAGGCGGCCGTGGCAACCAGCGGAATGTCGTTTGGTATCAGGTGTGGTATCGGGACACTTTTATGAATGTGAGAAAAAAAAAGAAAAACAAAAGAATGGATCGGCCTCATTCATCCGATATCCGATCCAGCTAATTAGGCAATATAGGAGCTGATATCCGATCCAGGTGGATCGGTGCATCTCTAGTTGTGATTATGATCACATCACTTTGAAATGCCAAATGTGACAGAGCCATGGTTCATTGAAGCCATGTTATGTCCCCTTCCTTGTGTTGCTACTTTTCAATCTGATTGGTTTATCTCGTGATGACTCATATGACTTATGAAATCAAGTAAGCATAACAGTCTTTAATGCAGTCTAACTCGTTAACCAGTCAGACTTTCTGTCCTGCATTCACATCGTCTTTATGGGATGATGCATCCACCCCTTTTAGAGACTTGCCATTTTATGCATATTTGTGCTTTTATTCTTTTTATTGTGATGTGTAGTGTTTCTTCTTCTGTAAAAGAAGGAAAAGCACTGAGTTTAGAGGGAGGGGGAGAGGGAAAAGGAAACGCTGTGGAAGAAAGATTGAAGGATTTAGGGATGGAAGGAGTGAATACTGTTGATTCCAGTTCAGCTCAATGTGTGAAACTGGAAGACAATGAGCTGTTGACTTTGCAGTTAGAAGGCGATGTTGTAATTGGAGGGTTTTTTCCTCTGCACTACGTGGTCTCTGAGTCACAGCACAGCTACCGCAGCAAACCCCAAATCACATTGTGCAGTGGGTGAGTATGGGGATACTGATATCTACTATATTTATTTTTTAATTTGCTTCTAAAGAAACAGATTTTTTTTAAAAGGTCAGTGTTTTTACTGTGTTAATATCACACTGTCAACATATGATATATTTATAAATCACAGTAATTCTGCAAGTATATATCTCAAGTTGAATTTTTGTTGCAGGTTTGACCACAGAGCTTTCCGCTGGATGATGACTATGGTGTTTGCAGTGGAGGAAATTAACAATAACCCTAACCTATTACCAGGTGTTAAATTAGGCTACCGGATCATGGACAGCTGTGACAATGTCCACATGAGCCTGAAATCTCTTTTCTCTTTAGTCACTTTCTCTAAAGCTGTGTTAAGTGAGGTTAAGCAAATAGCAGAAACTGAAAACACATCAAATGTGACAAATAAAATGGATTTTGGAATAGAGGAGGTCAAGTCTGTAGAAACAAAGACAAAAACATGGACACAGAAAGAGAGATATACTGAGGTCAACTCTGCAATGCCTCACAATCTCAGAAATACAGGAAATTACACAGCAGATGACAACACACAAGAGTTAAGAAGACAGCCTGAAATTTCCTCATGTATGTCTGGTCCTCCGGTTCCTGCTGTGATTGGTCTGGCATCCTCTTCCCCAACAAGAGCTGTAGCACAAGCTCTTGGCCCTTTCAATATCCCACTGGTAAGGAAGGCAGAAAATTACAGGATTCTGCACAAAACATTGATTATAGTATCCTTAAATGCATCATTTGATTATTGTTTTGAAGCAGTTTTAAGGTGTTTTGGTTTTATTATGAAGATGAACTTTATCTCTTTCTAGGTGAGTTATTTTGCCACTTGTACTTGTCTGACTAACAAACATATGTACCCATCATTTCTACGAACCGTGCCGAGTGATGTCTTTCAAGTCAGAGGTCTTGTACAACTGGTTGCATTCTTAGGTTGGCTCTGGGTGGGCACAATAGGGACCACGGTGAGATTACGCTTTTTTAATATATTAAGAATTTCTCAGTTGAAGTCGCCTACACAACTAATCTTTCTTTATGCCTTTTTAGGATGACTACAGTCAATATGGCATCCAAGCGTTCTCTAATCAGTTTAAACAACAAGGCGGGTGTGTGGCATTTCATCTCACTATTCCAACATCACCCACACTGGTTGAGATACAAGAACTGGCAGACAGACTGCAGAGCTCAACTGCAAATATTGTGGTGGTCTTTGCCACAGAAGGACAACTACTGGATCTGTTTATAGAAGTATGCAGCTCAGTTTATCCACAGAATTCATCCAGAATTTAAAATGATAATCAAATAATGTGAGAAACCAGCATATAAAGATAATTTTTGTACACATGGTAACCATCCAATTTCTTTACCTTTTTCTTTACAGCTTGCTCAGAGAAATGTAACAGGGCTACAGTGGGTAGCTAGTGAAGCTTGGGTTACTGCTAGCCTTCTGACCTCACCCCTCTTCCACCCTCTTTTAGAGGGAACACTGGGCTTCTCCTTCCCTGGTGTCAGGATCCCTGGCCTGAAAGAATTCCTT
The DNA here is from genome assembly GCA_028567055.1 of Leptatherina wallacei. Lineage (NCBI taxonomy): Eukaryota > Metazoa > Chordata > Actinopteri > Atheriniformes > Atherinidae > Leptatherina > Leptatherina wallacei. The sequence continues at coordinate 14,598,812 of JAOXYM010000009.1, forward strand.
TTGAATGTCCGTCCCTCTCCCAAACCAGGGATGGAATTCATCAACAGGTTCTGGGAAGAACACTTTGGTTGTGAGCTCAAGTTTAAAGAAGACAGATCCACCAAAGATATACAAGATACTCTGGATAACGATTTGGGTGCATTTGGTTTTAAACCAGACTCCCAAAACAGGTCTACTGTGAGACATAGAAGCTCACTGAAAGTTTCAGCTGATGAAAGTATAGGTGCTGCTGAAATGCCTGCATGTTCAGGTTTAGAGGATCTGAGTCTCACTACTAGTAGTTATACTGATGCATCCCAGGTCAGAATATCCTATAATGTATATAAAGCTGTATATGCGATCGCCCACGCTCTGCACACATTACTGAACTGTGATTCTACAGGATCTAACAAGGGAACATGTGAGAAAAATCCGTTCACCTCAAAGCAGGTGGGTGAAATGATCACAAAATATGTAAATATTGCTTAATTGTTTCTTTAAGGAAGTTTTGTGGGTGTTTTTTTTGTGTCCCTTTTTATGTATTTACAGTTGCTGAACCATCTGAAGACAGTGAATTTCACTGATCAGTTTGAAGAGAAAGTATATTTTGACTCCAATGGTGAGCCAGTGCCTCTCTATGACATAATAAACTGGCAGAAGGACATCGAGGGCGAAATCAGGTTACATTTTAACATACAGCAATTTGATTGTTTGACTATTTAAGCATTTGTAATTTGTAACAAAAAAACAAAACTGTCAAAGCAAATGTTTTGCACAAAAAAGTAATTTTTGTTATGATGTGTTCAGATTTATCAAAGTAGGCAGTTATGATGGCTCAGCTCCAGTAAGAAAACAGCTGCGGATTAAGCAAAGCACCATTGTATGGACAGGAGGACAGCCACAGGTGGGTCAACTCCACTGTAATCAGAACACATGGCATTGTGTGGGTTTTTCTTTTTCTTTTTTTAGGGATACCAATTTTTTTTTCTCTGTGAAAACAATTTTTCACACAGTCACAAGTCTGGAAAAAATATATCATAATATGTATGTGTAGTTCAGTTCTTTATTCCTCTGATCATTTTTCAGGTACCTGTGTCTCAGTGTAGTGCTCCATGTCCTCGTGGCAGTAGGCAGGCTAGACGTCAAGGAGAGCCCCACTGCTGCTTTGATTGTTTTCCTTGTGCAAATGGAGAGATCAGCAACCTGACTGGTAGTATATGCTTGTTCTGTTCATTTGTGTATTTTTCATTTTCAGTAAAAAGCAAATAAAGAAAAACAGGCCTTGTTGCCATCATTGCTGCACAACAGAATCATCCAATGACACAGATGTGCAGGGCAGAGTATCTTAGTGTTTATTCACCATGAGTCTACTTTATCTCTTTCCATAGGTTCCACTGAGTGTATGAAATGCCCGGAGTCCTACTGGTCAGACAAAGACAGGGTAAAATGTATTGCAGGAGTTGAAGAATTCCTCTCTTTCTCTGACACCATGGGTATCATCCTAGTTGCACTTACCTCCCTGGGTGTCATCCTGACAACCATCGTCACAATCATCTTCCACCGCTTCCGCACCACACCTATTGTCAAAGCCAACAACTCAGAAATAAGTTTCTTGCTTCTCCTGTCACTCAAACTATGTTTCCTGTGTTCTCTGGTGTTCATCGGCCAGCCGTCTGTGTGGACATGTAGGCTCCGCCAGGCAGCATTTGGAATCAGCTTTGTCATCTGTCTGTCCTGCCTGCTTGTCAAGACTATTGTGGTTCTGTTGGCTTTTCGATCTAATGTACCCAGTTCAAAGAAATTGTTCGGCCTATCTCAGCAAAGAACTATGATCCTGTGTACTACAGCTCCTCAGGTGGAAAGATAAGACAGCGGGGACTTATTTGACACAATTTATGACTATTGTAATTTTTGCATTTGTAAAGGGTTTTTCCACTTTTCTTTGTTGCCTTCAGATTTGTCTCTGTGCTGGCTGGCTGTCAGGCGCTCCTCCCTTTCCATTCAGGAATCCTGCGTACCAAGCCTTAACAGGAAAAGTAAGAACAATACACAGTAGCTTCATACCTTCATAAATTAACACTCAGAACTTGAAAAATTATAGGAGCTTTAATGCTAAAATATACTAATCAAATTGCATTAATGTCTTGCTGTGCACTATTAGATTGTTGTGGAGTGTAAGGAGCCATGGCCTCCTGGATTTTACCTGGTCCTCGGTTACATTGGCCTACTTGCCTTTGTCTGCCTCCTCCTGGCGTTCCTTGGACGGAAGCTTCCAGATACATTCAACGAAGCAAAGCTTATCACTTTCAGCATGCTGATTTTCTGGGCTGTGTGGATCTCTTTCATCCCAGCTTATGTTAGCTCTCCTGGGAAGTTTTCTGTGGCTGTTGAAATATTTGCAATACTAGCCTCCAGTTTTGGTCTTCTGCTGTGCATTTTTGTGCCCAAATGTTACATAATTTTAATGCACCCTGAGAGAAACGTTAAAAAAGGCGTGACCAGAAAATTTATTAAATGACTTTGGCACTACATTTAAGGTGTCAAGCATGCAAAAACACATACGAGTGTTTTAAATTGAAATTATGCATGTGAACTAAAATCCTAAAAAATGTGCACATTTGAATGTGAACAAAATACAAACCTGTCTCAAACTTGTTTTAATGCTTTTCAATAAAATTCTTCACGTGAGCACCCACACATTTGGTCTCTTTTATAAGATTAACTACAACTGTAATTTAGAAAAATATCAAGAAAAAGAGTGTCAATGCACAGGTCATAATTGATCATTGATCATCAGAAAGGAGATGGAAGAACAAATGGTAAACTTTGATTAAACATACTGGCATGAAACCAAGAAAACTGAAATTAGGAAAAGGATGCCAAGTTCAAGAAAAACTTAAACCAAAATCTATAAATGAACCTATCAAAACCCTTCTAACCCTGACCCTAAAACTCTTAATCAAAACACTTTGTATCTGTGGGGACAAAACTGCAGTCCCCTCATTTACAGAATCCCCATAATTTGGCATGGAGTCAGGATTTGATTGTTATGATTGTAAAAACTGCTGTACACATACACACAGTCACACACATCCACGTGGGGCCTGTGGTGTTTTGTATTAAGACAACAGGTGCATTAAACTTAATACTTTGCTGTGCAGCGCTGACTTGACATGATGTGTGATGGTTTATTAGCAATGCATGCTGGTTAGAAATCTTGTCCACCAAGTTAGTTGCTCAACCCTGGCTACAATAACTGGGAAACACCTCTGTCAAGACTCAACTCTGCCTTGGCAGAAGGCTTCTGGAGTGATATCTTTATCCCCAGACTTTAACATCTGTTACTTTGGTTATTTCTGTCAAATAATATGTAGAATATGCAGTTTTCTATGCATACTATAAGGACATTTAACATTAAGTTTTTTATTTCCACTAGGAAAGTTGTATGAACAGTTGCTGTACTCTTTCTGTAAGAGAAGTAGGGCCTTTGAAGTTCATATCTTTTATCCTCTTTAATTCCCTTCTTTTCAGACTTACAACTGTTCGAAGGTACTCTCAAGATTAAAATGGTAAAGAAAGCTTTCTTGCTATTTTTGTCAGTAAACTGTAGCTCACTTGAGTCTTTTTACATGCCACGTCTTATGTAGCCAGCAATTGTCATTGCCATCAGGTCAGCTAAAGTCATACTCAAACACACCTGCTGAAAGTATCTGTAAAAGAATCAAACTTTCATATCTAATCCAAACCATGACAGAGATTTGATCTATTCTGTGGGATTTATGGAAATTAGAAATAGCTTACATGATTCAGATGTCATCATTCCATCAATGACTGATTACCTTGTCTCATGTACAGCAGAACAAGCAAAAATGATACAATCAGTACTGATGTTAAAATATAGTGTTTTAATTTCTCTAAAGCCACTTTCAGACTTGCTCTGAAAAGCTTTAATAGTGCAGGCTTTGTCTTTAATACTGTTTGCATTCAGACAAATGTTCCACTCTTTTACCTCAGAGCTGTAGCGGACATTTACCGGCTAGCCCCCATGTCATAAGAGCAGAAATGTTGCGGTACTTCATTTTGACTGTTCCGGACAGGTTGAGGGGAAGCCTGTTACTGTGGGTGCACACATTGTTTCAACAATCGACATGTCCAGAACATTTCCTTGATATCTGAACATGGCAGGGACGCAAGGAAGCGATATGTTTGAAAAGACAAGCGGATGGACTTTACCGCAAATATTCCGCAATGCAAGTTTGAAAGCGGCTTAAACATAATACTTGTCATCTAAACTAGTGGTTCCCAACCTGGGGTCTGAAGAGCACAGGCAGGCTTGAACACTCATTGTTTATTGTTTATTGTTAATCGGATGCCCATTAGTTGATCCCTATTAGGTTTGTTGAAGCAGCAAAACATCTAAAACCTGCAGCACAGTTGTGTTCAAGGAATGGAGTTTTAGATACCTGATTTAAACTGTGAAGTTCTGGTTTGGTCATATATCTATCCACAAAACATCTTTCCATAATCCTGTTTAAAAATCTTTTGGTACTGCTGACATTGGGTCATGCTAGCCTGAAATTTAGAGGTGTAGCCTTAACGTTTTTAGATGCAGTCACTCCAAACACTGACAGTTGAATGTCTTTATTAGTTTAAAATAAAAATTATATAGACACGTTTCTTGCAATGAAAAACAAAACAAAAACAACAACAACAAAAATAAATAAATATATATATATATATATATATATATATCATTTTATTTTTACTTTTTACTTATAAACCACTGTAGAGTTGCAAAGTTGCACATGTAATAAACATATTTGAATAAATAAAGAAATAACATTGAATATTGACTGGAAATGTCAGTTTAAACAAGAACAACAAGTTATATTCTGACACATTACTTCTTTTCTTTTCCCATCAAGTGCTGTTTTGTATTTTTTTCTGGCTTCAGTAAAATGATGTAACACTTTGGAGCAAACAGGCAGAACAACAAGCCAAAACTGGAGGCTAAAATGGCAAATGACTCCACTGCATCAGCATAGTTTCCAGGGGAGCTGATATATGCAGGGACAAATGCCAGCCACACTGCGCAGAAAATCAACATACTAAAAGTGATGAACTTGGCCTCGTTGAAGTTGCCAGGCAACTTGCGTGCCAGAAATGCTAGCACAAAGCAGAAACATGCCTGCAGACCAATATATCCCAAAACACACCAGAATGCAAAAGTAGATCCAACACTACACTCCAGTATAATCTTTGAACGTTCATACTCAGTGTTTTGGTATGGATAAGGGGGAGCATCAATCAGCCAGGCAGCACAGATGACTACCTGAACCAAAGTGCTGCTGAAGATAATGATTCTCTGCTGCTTCGGCCCCAGCCACTTCATAATGTTGTCCCCTGGCCTGGTGGCAGTGAACGCAGCCAACACCACCAGAGTCTTTCCCAGGATGCAGGAGATGCAAAGTGAAAATGTGATGCTAAAGGCAGTGTGGCGAAGCATGCAGGACCAAAATGTCGGCTCTCCGATGAAAACAAGAGAACAAAGGAAACACAGCGTCAGTGCAAACAGGATGAAGAAGCTGAGTTCTGAGTTATTCACACGGACAATAGCTGTGCTTCTGTGGTAGAAGAACACAGCCAACACAGCCATAGTGAGACAAGCACCCACTACAGAGATTGCAGTCAGGGCTATACCCAAGGAATCGTAGGCCAAGAACTCCACCTTTTTGGGGATGCAGGCTGTTCTTTCTTTGTTTGACCAGAAGTCCTCTGAGCAAAAGGTGCATTCTATTGAGTCTATGAAAAAACAGGAGAAGGGCAAAAAAGTTGCAAAATTTTAGCATGGAAATATTACCTGTTTATTATAGATCTTTGGGTTGGTGTGATTTTTATGGTCTGGATTTAATCTCACTTGTCTGATTGCTAATTTTGCCACTGTCACATGGTACACAGTCAAAGCAACAGACAGGCTCCCCACGACGGACAGCTTTCCTGGACCCTGGAAGGCAGCTGGCACTGCACACAGACACTGGCACCTGTGGGAAGACAGGGAAAGAATCAGCTGTTGGATTATTTTGATATATGTACTTTAGCTATCTAGCAATTATGAGGCCATTTTTTTCTGTTTTCAGTTTCTCAAATGTGGAAACCTTTCTGTTCAACATCAGTGTGTCTCAAATGTTTTTGTATTTTGTCTCACCAATGAAAGAGCCAGCCATCCAATTTCCTAATTGTATTTTGTGCTGTGATGTTCATTTATTTTTAACTGCACACTGTATATAAAAACCATATATCAAACCACTGTGTGTACTGTATCAAAGCAAAGGGACTTACATGAGATCCAGCCTTTCCTGCCCACCTGACTTACCTCCACCTCAACCTACAGAACTTCAACAGTTGGCATCTGATGAAGGTAAAAACACAGTGTGAGCAGCTTGCCTCACTCTGATGCCCTGCCCACATTATCCTGTCCTCCTGGATCACCAGCTCCTCTCCAGCAGGCTTGGTTCCATCAAACAACCCCACGTTGACAAATTCAATGTTCCCCGTTGAGCCTCTCTGCCAGTTGATAATATCATAGTAGGGTACAGAGTCACCCTTCAAGTCAAAGTTAACCTCCTCTTCATCAATGTTAAAGCTCACTTCCTGGAGGTAGTGCTGGAGCTTAAAAACAAATCAATAGGATGAAATACTCTAAAAGGCCTTAAACAAAGTTTTAAGTGCAATATTGAAATAGTATGAAGAAAGGGTTATACCTGCCAGGGAAGTACATTATTTCTTTGAGCACACGAGTTGTTTTGAAAAGGCCCACTGCCGGGTTGACAGCGAAGAAGATTGTGCAGTGAATGAGCAACAGCATACACAGCCTTATAGACATTATAGGCCACTCTAGGACTGGATGTATTCATGTAGGCAGAGTGCTGCTCCAATAGCGTCTCCTTTCCTGAGCAGGATGGCAACTGAGAGGCAGAGGATGGAAAAGGACTGCAGCCATACAGAGCCTCCCACAGCTCTTGCACCAGAATGTCATTGGGATATATCTGAGGGTTGACTGTCTGCAGGTAGTCACTCAGTCGGGAAATGTGACCTTTTCTGATGCCAAATCCAATGGTGCCCCCCAAGTAGGGGTAATACTCAGTTCCTGTAAACACAGATGCTGTGACCCAGGCTTCACTCGCTACCCACTGGATTCCTGTGATGTTCTGGGTCATGTAGTCTCTCAAGAAAGGTGTCATTTCCCCTTCAGCGGAAAATACCACCACCACTTTTGCCAAAGAGTTTTGCATCACCTTCATAGAAAGGCACATAATGACAAAGGTCAGAGAAAACTGGTTGAATCAAAGTGATAGAACAAGATTGACAGGAGTGACTAAGATTAATGAGTTTAGTATTGCTTGTTTCAATGCAATTATTGTCAAAAGAGAAGTAAACTAGAGAAAAAAATTTAGGGAAAAAGAAAACAAAATCAAACATAATGGAAACATACACTGATGTAGAATAACTATCTTTAAAGAGTTCTCATACAAAAGTGAAACTTTCCAGTGCTATAAAACCTAAATCAGAGCTTATTTAATCTACCTGCATGATCTGGAGGGCTTCCTGCTGATTATAGAGCAGCGGGATCATTTCTTGATAAGCCACACACACGTTGGTACCTTCTAATTCCCTCAGTAACCCTCGCACAGCAAAGCGGCCGTATTCATGGTCTCCTCGAACGAGTCCCACCCAAGTCCAGTTAAAGCGCACCAGCAGCTGAGCAATGGCCTTCACCTTCTCAACAAAAGAAAATGCCAACAAGTTTGGTTGTGAAACGTACAGATATAACAAAAAACGGACAATTTCAGTGTTATAAATAAACATTTTTTGCTTTTGATTTTGTATGTAAGTCCAAATCAACTAAACACATCCTGCCAACTTGTGGCTTGTTGGCTGAACACATAAGCCTGTTGCAAAGAACTTTTGGATTTAGTTTTTCATTACCGAAGTCCAGTTTTATTATCAAATTTAATATTTCTACAATTTAATCTTTTTGTTTTAAGACAGATGCCATTTTACAGGCTTTCATGTTCTCCTGTCTCAACTATTGCAACAGCCTTTTTACTTGTCTCAACAGAAATGATCAACCTTAGATTGTAAGAGCCAGACGTTTAGCAAGAACCAAAAGTAGTGATGCATCATTCCTGCTTTACACTCTTTGAACGACCCCTCCGTGTGTTTAACTTTTGTTTTAGAATCATTAGAATTTTAAGGCCCCTAATGTTTTTTTACCACCTCCTCTATTAGACTTTTAGAAACATATTAGCAGAAGCAAAGACTGCCAGAGAACTGGATCATGATTGAAGACCAGAAGCGACAAAGTTTGCTATCAACGCTCTTAAACTCTGGAACAAGTTGTCAGGGACGATTAGGTCACCAGAAAGACCGCTTTTAAATTTCACCTTCAAAAGTAATTTATGGGAAAGCATGTCCATGCTTTGCTTGCCTTTTTTATTTTGATCTTTATGAGCTATTTGGAAGATTGTTGTTATAAAATATGATGCAATATTTGATGTCAATTAATTTATTGTTGTTATTCAGTTATCTTGCTTGATATCCAGCCTTTCCTGCCCATTCATTTATTTAGATCAAACAGATCATAAACTGTGATGGATTAAAGTTTAAATAAGAACAGTAGTGACAAAAAACATCCCTAACAAATGATCTTTTTCAAAAATGTTTTTTAAATCTGAACTCTTACCTGATAATCATCATTAGGAATAACTCTGAAAAATGTTGGATATTTTCTTCTGTCAGTGAAACAAGCACATGAAGAAAAGTAACTGATCTGTATTGAAAAAGATCAAAAAGGGAAAAGTAAAATACATGATAAGATAACATTGAAGTTTGAGGGTTACAGACAAAAAGCTACTATTACCATTGGGATTCTGAATGGCTGCAGGACTCTTGACACCACGATGGACTGAGCAGAACCTGATTCCCCAATCACAGCAAGGAGAGCAGAAGCACCGCTGCACATAGGAGAATCATCCTCACTCAGCCCATTCAACACAGCCAGAGCAGCCCTCTGGCCAGTCAGTGGATATGCACATGAATCAAAGATTTTGTAGCCAAGGGTGTAATTGGGCAATAAATCCATACTCTGGTTTATCTCCTCCACAGCCAGCCTCATGGTTTGAGCCCAGCGGAAAGCCCTGGGATCAAATCTGTTGCTCCGCATGGATATACGTGCAACATACATGTTGAGCACAGCAAATAGAGACAGAAATGTTTTGATTTTCAGTAATAAGAGTAATGTTATTTGTATCTACTTTATATAACACAATGGAGTGAGAAAAGCCTTGGAAAAGTTTAATTTCTAATATATTTCTGAGAATTTTTCTAAGATGCCTTATTGGAAATACATGACTTGTCCACTTCCAGATTATTGTTTCCATTAAATTGCTTGTGTATTATTGTATAAAGTATTAAAATACTTGAAAAGAACGAAACAAAAAAAATCTAGAAGAATATTTATTCTTTCTAGTCAGAGAGAAAGTCAGATAGTCAATAAGAAACATTTGTCAGTCATAAGGAAATTACAAATGCATATAGTAAAGTTTTGTGTCTCCTATTTACTCTATCCTGAATCTGAAATAATATCATCAAAGTGTAAAACATTACTACACATTTTTTTAATCATCAGATTTAAAAAAAAAAACTAAACTCAAACTGATTCTAAACTGAGGAAATGATACAGACTATTAGTGCTGCATAAGTAGTCAAGAGTAAGTTTTACATAGTTGCAACAAATTACACATCATTCAATGGCAAAAGATATTTTAAATACGTAATTATGCTCACCCATTGCACTTCACTGGTGGTGGTTTGTAGGTACAGTTAAGATCAGGCATCTCCTGGTTATAATGGAGGGGGAAGATCCCTCCAATAACAAAGTCACCTTTGGCCACAAAGTTTGGATGGAAGCTATTCTGAAGGGTGCAGACTTTCATTGCAGCTGTAGCTGCAGAGGTAAAGCTAGGACTTGGAGAATGTGCTGAAGTGAGCCCACTGGCAGAGTTTAGCAAAGAAAATAATAATAGTATAAGTAGAGCCATGTTGGTAGACATCCCCTTAAAAAAGAGAAGGGAGAGAACATAAATAATAAAGCAAATTATATACAGTACTGGAGCTTATTATTAATGATGGTGTGTATGTTGATTGGACATCAATAGCCCCGCCTAGTGAAGTATCTGTTTGAATGAAAATAATACCATTTCACACCAAGCAAAAATAATGCAAAAATCAATAGAAAAAAGAATTTAGTATCAAAGTACAAAGTATTTAAACAAAAATTCAAAAAGAGGACAGACAGCATTTGACCAGCTTCTCAGGTTTTCACAATCAAAGGCAGAACAAAAACAACAACAACAAAACAACAAAAAATAAATCAAAACCAAATTTGGTTATGGATTTGGTTTAATTTAAAACAGCGCAGATAATGTACAAAGCAAGAAATAATCTACAGCAAAAAATATTCGAGGAAGGCTCAAAGGAGGAGGCTATCTTATGCCAGATCTAAATTTTAAAAAGAACAAAGTAAGAACAACAATGAAAAGTGTGTGCATACCATACTGTGGGGTGACTGGTACATATTTATGTAGTCTATATGCATTGAAACTACATAATTCAATATATTTTCATGGATTTAGTAAATATGTTTATTGAAATGGATATTTACGTAGTACATATATCAGTAAGGATAATTATATAGTGTATGGATAGTGTGTAGAAAATAGATACATAAATCATGATGAGTAGAAAGGAGGGGAAATTCTAAAAAAGAGGGCATACTTCTTCCCCTCCCTTTTTTATGATTGATTATGTTTATAGTGAAACTGAAAAAGTGGATGAACATTAACAAATTATCAATAAGTTTAAGTAAAACTAAGGCAAGGATGTTTGGAAACTATACAGAAGTACAGTTAATGATCAAATGAGTCCAAGTTGAAAATGTAGATGATAATAAATTTCTAGGAGTTATAATAGACAGTAAATTATCATGGAAAGCCCACATCAGACATATACAAACAAAAATCTCCAAAAGCCTCTCAATTATAAATAAAGTGAAACTGTTCCTTGATTCAAATGCACTCCGTACTTTATACTGCTCTTTCATACTCTCATACTTAACATATTGTGTTGAAGTGTGGGGAAATAATTAGCAATTCACAATTAATCCATTAGTCATGCAACATAAATGAGCAATCCGGATTATTCATAAGGTTGGGTTTCTAGAACCCACTCATAATCTGTTTATTCAGTCAAAATTGTTGAAAATCATTGATCTAGTAAAGTATTATACATTAATCATTTTATTCAAAGCATTCAACAAATCATTACCCAGTAATATACCAAAAAAATTTCACGATTCGAGAGGGTTCTTATAATTTGAGAGGATATGGAGATTTTACACCACTTTCATTTTGAACCACTCGTTTTTGTGTCTCTATACAGTCGTAAACAAAATTATTCATACCCTTCCATTAAAGAAAAGACAAATTAGCAGAACTGATTACAAATATGTATTTCTTATTAATTTCCTGGAAATAGTATTCAGCCCACATTAAGACATACAGTATTACCTCTAAATGATGTCATGTCCATTATGTCTGGGCGGTGCCTTCAGACAACTACAGTATATAAATCAGCTGGATCTTGAAATAGCGTAATCCTTTGTATGTGTTTAGAGTGTTTGCATAATCTGTTTTCCTTCACACCTGAGACAGACATGGTGCTGTTGGTGGCAAAGCTTCTTATATTTTTGTCTCTTGTTAGGGGAAAATCAGGCTCAGCTGCTGCTCTGGAGAACTGTATTTTTTTGGGGGAAGAGGAGTCAGACAGTCTGTATGAAGGTGGAGATGTTGTTATTGGGGGCTTATTTCCTCTACATTACAGCCCTATATCCTCTCTTTTGACATACAAAGCAAAACCAGCAGCTACTAAATATACATAGTAGGTTACCAGTAATTATTTCACTTTTGCAGTAAACATTCATCTGAGTTTCTGGGATTGATGACGTGCCTATCTTCTTTTCTGAGTGATTTGCCTTTCCATGTTTATGCAGTTTTAGTTCTCGTGCCTTGCGCTGGATACAGACCATGACTTTTGCAATCAAAGAGATCAACCAGCGGAGGGATCTCCTTCCAAATCTCAAGTTAGGTTTCCACATCTGTGACAGCTGTGATGACATACCTGTCTCTTTGAGAGCATCCTTTCTATTGGTGAATGGCCACCCCGGCAGAAGCGTGATGAGTGACCAAAGCCAAGAAAAAAGTCATGTCCTAAGCTGTGCTGCAGTAAACAGGACCGTGTCCCCTGTAATCATAGGAGATGCTGGTTCTGGGGTATCCATGGCACTGCTTCGAAGTCTGGGTTCTTTTCATATCCCCCTGGTGAGACTGCCTGGCTCTCTGAGCTCTTTTGCTGTGATTATGTATCTATAAGTCATGCCATATAAGGCTTTTATCATTTTACAAGGTGAAGTAGCATTTACTTGAAAAACATTTAATAAATAATCTTGTTTCATTCCAGCATGTAATCATGCTTCTTTTTCACTTTTTATTTGATTTATCCAACACAGAAAGTTTGGATTTGCTTACAAAAAACTTGAAATTTACAGGAACTTTTGTGCTCCATTGGAAAAAAATAAGAATTTGTTTTCATTTGCATGTAATTATTCAATTCAAAGTATATAAACGTACCTGCTTCACGCTTCTGCAAATGACAAAATGATATTTTCAGAAATATAAAAAGCCATTTTGATGTCGAGTGTTGTAAACTGACATTTAGTTTTCCCCTCAACTCTAGACAGGTTTCCACCCGTTTTTTTCCCATGCAGGGGAAATTCTGCACGGCTCAAAGCTTTGACAGACAGCCGTATTGTTTGGTGAAATGTGATGCTTGTTCCAGCAATCCACAGTACAAAAGGTTAACTACTGTTTGTTGTAAAACTAGGTGAGCTATTTTGCATCCTGCAGCTGTCTGAGTGACCAGAAGGAGTTTCCCAGTTTCATGCGCACCATGCCCAGTGACACCTTTCAGATCACAGCCCTGGCTCGCCTTGTTAGTTACTTTGGCTGGACTTGGGTGGGAGTCATTGGTGTGGAATCAGACTATGCCCGCTTTGCCATCCAGCTTTTCCTTCAGGAGTCAGTGCAATATGGTGTGTGTGCTGCCTACACACATTTTTACCCTGTAGAACTCAGCCAGGAGGCTCTTGATGAACTTCTAGATGTTATTCAGGTACGTCTACATTGTTGAGTTTGTTAATGTAGATAAAGGTAACAACCTCAAATGGTGTTTGGTCGTAATCTTTTTAACACTGTGTAGATGTTATGTGCTGTTGTATTTAGTATAAAGCTGACAAAGTTCAACACATTATCATGTAAAAATTGTCTTCAGATTCAAATATCAATTTTCTCTTTATTTCCACTCATTAGATGTCAACTTCAAAGGTCATCATTAACTTCTCTGGTGAGTCAGAGATGCAGGGCATTCTGAAAGCAATGCAGCGTCAAAATATAACTGGTTTTCAATGGATCGCCAGTGAGGCCTGGGCTACTGCCAAGTCACTTTGGGAAGAATCTGGAGATCACCTAATGGGAACACTAGGATTTGCTATCCAGAGAGCTGCTATGATACCAGGACTTCGGCAACATCTCATAAATCTCACACCATCGAGTATTCAGAAATCAGCTTTCTTGGCAGAATTTTGGGAAGAAACATTTAACTGTTGGCTAAACAGTTCAGTGAACAACCATTATAGGATGGAAAGCTCCCACGACAGACTGCCATGTAAAGGGACAGAGGATTTAAATGATATTTACTCTCCTTATTCTGATGTTACTCAACTAAGAGTATCCTATAACGTCTACAAGGCTGTATATCTGGTGGCACATGCCTTGCAAGATATGACTAATTGCAAAAAAGGAGAGGGGCCTTTCCTGAATGGTACCTGTGCAAACCCAAAGAATTTCAAACCTTGGCAGGTAAGATTAGGTATTAGTTATATGTTATCTTAAAGTAACATTTCAAGAAATAGAATAACCTGTCTCTTTTTTTCTTTCAGCTCAGCTACTACATGAAGCGGGCACATTTTTCTGCACTAGGGGAGAAAGTCAATTTTGATCAAAACGGTGACCCCATTGCTTATTATGATCTCATGAACTGGCAGAGGAGGCCTGATGGTTCTCTAAATTTGGTAAAAGTAGGTTTCTACGATGCCTCGTTGCCCACCGGACACAGCCTGGTCATTAATGACTCTCTGATCCAGTGGCCGACAGAGAAGCAGGTGTGTTCTCCACAAACAGGCCTGAGACCATGTTCACCTCTTAGAGTCTTGTATGCACTACTGATTAACACATCAGTTAAATTATTATTACAATGCAACATATTTTGTTAAATTAGCAGAAACATGTTATCTTAAAATCTAGACAAGATATGATTGATTAGATAATAATATGGAAGAAAAAGTATAATCTGGTTATTAATTATTAAAATGTACATTTGAAATTCAACATGTCTACTAATATTTTTTTAATAATATTTGATAGATTAGAAAGTGAAAACTTAATTCTACTACCATAATATGTAATCATTTTGACATGACAGTTGCATTACATACTGTATGTAGAACTGTTTCTTTTTTAAATTGCAATTTAAAATTGAAGCAGCAATGATAGCACTAAAGAGAAATTTGACTTCATTTCATGATATGTGCTCAGTACTAAATTAGTTAAATCCTATGAACACTCTCGTTACTCAGTTAAACATTTAACACCTTTTAAAGTGGATTTTCATTCAGTTTAGAAAACTGTATTCATTTTCTGTAAAAATGTGCAAGCTGTTCTTTTAGATATTATAACACAGACAGGCCTTTGCGGTCATATTGATAGAGATCAGTGTTTTCTCTGAGTGGCTGAACTTTGCCTCTCAGGCTATCCGGTCTGTGTGCAGCGACAATTGTCCTCAAGGTTCTCGTATTGCCAGGAGAAAAGGGGAACCCATCTGCTGTTACGACTGTGTCCCCTGTGCTGAAGGAGAAGTCAGCAATGAAACTGGTGTGTACTGGCCTGTGTCATGCTTCCTGTCTATTTGTTGAAGCCAACCTTATACTAGCCGACTCAAATTTAAAGCAGCTCTTCCTTGTAACCTGAAAAAAAGTGTTGTATTAGTCTAGTAAAAGTCTGTAGTCTATAAAAATAATCACTCTATTTATTTCTTGAATGAATGAAGCTTTATTGTCCTTGAGCCCAAAGGCCCAACAAAATTAAGACCTGTCCCAGAACAGACAACAGACATTTTACATAAACATTTACAGGATCAGGTAGCATGCAGGTAATGGAAAATACACATTAGGAAGGATGGAGGTGAGGGGGAAAAAAGGTGGCTCTGCATGAAGCCCTACAGAGGCGCTGTATAGGGTCACAAAAAAACACCTCGATACACATAAGCACAGTATTCAGACAGTCACAAACATAAGAGACAGTGGGAAGGGAAGGTGTGTGGGGTGCTCGCTTCCAGTGCTAACCCGGAGCGGACGCAGCCTGTCAGGCGCCTCCATCAATCCGTTGTAGCTGGTAGCTGGGGATGGAGCAGAGGAGGGGTCAACTGGCTCCTCCCATGGTTCCTATGGATAACCAATGTGCCTGAGTGGCCTAAGGCCTATATAGCTAGTCACAACTACAATGTGGGATAGCTTTGAAGGCACATAGTGGTGTGTTACTTGGTATCAATCCAATACCAAGTAAATAAAGGAATGGTATAGTCAATACCAATACCATTACTTTTTAATAGGGCTGACAAAATTCTGCGATTAATCTGCGGAATGAATAAATATTTTTTTTCTTAATGCATTAACAACAAAGTTATTGTTCGTGCCATATTGAAAATCCGAATTTGGTATTATCTCGGAAAGAAAAGCTGATTATTGGACTTATAGGTCCTTATCACACGGTGAACTGAATCTACCAAAAAACACTTTATTTTCCTCATTAATGAATTTTTTCTTCAAGCCTTGCATTTAGAATGTTTATCATCAGATGTCCAGAAACAAAGTTATTACTCATAATATTTTAAAAATCTAAGTTTGGCATTATATTTAGCCTCATTTATAAAGATTCTAACCATTTTCAAACCTTACACTTAGACATTAGCTGTAGGATGTCATCAAAAAACAACCCACTGTGACAAAAAGTTGTTTTCGATAGAGATCGACAGCCAGGTCGCTTCTTTGTAGAAAAGCAGCAGCACAGAGGTGGGAACTGAAACTAAAGTATCAATGTTATTACATTAGTACATATCGATGTTGATACCAACGTTGGTATCAATATTATTGATATTTGGATTGATCCGCCCACCACTAGGAGGCAGAGTACAGCGGAGAGGGAGGGTTGTATTTATTTCAGTTTACAAGTGAAGTACACCTTTTAAGATTACAAAGTTTTATTATAAATGTGACTTCTCTAAACTAAAAAAATCTCTCTTCTCTATCATTCTCCAGATTCTTTAGAGTGCTCACGTTGTTCAGAGGAAACATGGCCCAATAAAGCCAAAAATCTCTGCATCCCAAAGACTATAGAATATCTGTCTTACCACGAGTTCATGGGCATTCTGCTATGTGTAGCCTCTGGTCTAGGAGCTTGCACTTCCCTTCTTATCTTTGGAATATTCTTCATCTATAAAGACACACCTCTAGTCCGGGCTAACAACATGGAATTGAGCTTCCTACTCTTGGTGTTTCTTGCCATCTGTTTTCTTATCAGTCTGCTGTTCATTGGCGAGCCTTCAGACTGGCTCTGCCGTATCAGGTACCCAGCATTCGGGATTAGTTTTGCCCTCTGCATTTCATGCATTCTGGCCAAGACAGCAGTGGTCCTAATGGCTTTTAGGTCCAGGCTACCAGGAAGTAAAGCCATGAAATGGTTTGGATCCAAACAACAGAGAGCCAGCGTACTTTTAGGAACAGCTGTTCAGGTAGAAAAAAGAAAAAAAAAACTTTATTATTAAAGTAAACATAATTCTTAACTCTGAAAAAGTAACTCTTTATGTTTCTGTCTTCTCAAGGTATTAATCTGCCTTATTTGGCTATTTACTAGTCCTCCTCATGCCAGTAATAACACAGATTACCACAGTGCAACAATCATCATTGAGTGTGTTACTGGCTCAGAAGTTGGCTTCTGGTGTGTTCTGGGATATATCGGTATCCTGGCTTGCTTGTGTCTCGTCATGGCATTTTTGGCTAGGAAGCTGCCTGACAATTTCAATGAGGCAAAGTTCATCACCTTCAGCATACTGATCTTCTTTGCAGTGTGGATTACTTTTATCCCCGTCTATATGAGCACAGCTGGTAAATACACTGTGGCTGTCCATGTTTTTGCTATTTTAGCCTCAGCTCTTGGACTTCTCTTTTGCATTTTTGCTCCCAAATGCTACATCATTTTGCTGAAACCAGAGAAAAACAACAAGAAAAAGTTTTTGCAAAGGTGAAAATTAAAAGTTCATCATTTTTTCATAAATCAAAATGTAAACTTGAAATAACAAAAACAACGATAATAAAGATAAAAAAAAATTTAACTTTAAAACGCTGTTGCCTCTTCTTTATGTCTTGTTTTCTTTCTTCTCATTTCAGTGGCAGAAAAACATTCAGATCCTTTACTTTCAAAAATGTCTGAAACAGGAAGGTAAAATACTCAGTTGCAAATAAGAGTATTTGTTGTACCTTTGTTATTTTAATTCTCCAGGTTTCTGCCTGTTGTGTGCTCTGACCCTGTCTGACCTCTCTTTGATTGGGTGAAGGAGATGAACCCTTCCCACAAAAACACTGAATAGAACTAGACATGGTCGTGTTAGTGACATCAATAACATTAATTAAACATCACATCAGAATGCATGAGGTGCTTTTATTAAAATCTTGTATATCTTATTCTGCAAACTAATGTCTCAAAACATGTTTTGTTAAGAAATTTAGTTTTTATCAAGGGAAGGCTGTGAGGAGAACAATAAAACAATAAGTGAAGAGCATGAGTGCATTTGCCTTTTAAAAGAGAAACAAACTTTAAAATTAGGCCTTGTATGAGTGAAAACGGCTACTTTAATCCTTATTTCTCGTTTTGTTAAGAAATTTGTTTACAATACTGCTGAGAAAACACATGTGTAGTGTGTAGTGTCACTGTTCAAGTGATATATTCTTTACCTTAAACTTTACTTTATCTCAAAGTGTTACCAAAGGTTTTATAAATTATATTCTTCTCATCACTAAATGTTGCTTTTTTCACCTGACCAGCACGTCAGTGTGTATTTTTATTTGAG
Organism: Leptatherina wallacei; assembly: GCA_028567055.1. Lineage (NCBI taxonomy): Eukaryota > Metazoa > Chordata > Actinopteri > Atheriniformes > Atherinidae > Leptatherina > Leptatherina wallacei. Next base: position 14,617,145 of record JAOXYM010000009.1, read on the forward strand.
TCATCATAGTGTGTTTAGGTAAAACTATGCTAAATCAAATTACCCAAAGTTTTTATATTTTCAAATCAATTTTTTTCTAAAGAAATGTTCTAGCTTTTGTCTTAATGGGACAATAGTAAAATAACAAATAGAGAAACAAACAAAACAGACAATAATGCAGTGTACTTAAGCATTATCCACAGAAGACATGTGAGTAATTTTATTTTCTATCAGTAACCAAGAGAGATCAAATGATAGATATCTCAGCACAGGGAGGTTTTTTTTAAACAAAATTTTATTGTGATTATGATGAAAATAACAGGATTTTTTTTTAAATGTCAATAAAGCAGGGAAAGTGAACATTATTTCTTGCAAAAAAAATAATAAGGAGTGAAGATCTCTGTCTTAAAAGGATGCATACTTGAAAACATAGTAAAAGCATATTTTCACCATTGCATCACCCATATGATAATTATGCTTTTTTTCTCAAGCATTCAAAATATGTTGGAATGACATCTTGTTAAAGTACAAAAAACATGTTGAAAATGAGCATCTTTTGCTTTAAATCATCCTTTTTTGTGTATGTTTGTTCCCATGACGAGCTTTCGTGTGTTTTTCTCTGGCTTCACTAGTATTATATAACATTTAGGTGCAAAAATGCAAATCAGCACACCAAATGCTGACGACAGAATTGCAAATATTTCCACAGCCACAGTGAATTTTCCAGGAGAGCTGACATATGCTGGGATAAAAGTGATCCA
>JAOXYM010000009.1:14624256-14636823 GCA_028567055.1 Leptatherina wallacei
AATAATAATAATAATAATAATAATAATAATAATAATAATAATAATAATAATAATAATAATAATAATAATAGTTATAACAACAACAACAACAATATCACAAAGTAATTGCTGTGGATGAAAAATAATGGTTTGCACGGTGGTGTGGTGGTTAGCACTGCAGCCTCACAGCAAGAAGGTTGCTGGTTTGGGCCTTGGCTGGGGAGGGGTTAAAAAAGTGGCCTTTCTGTGTATGCGTGGGTTCTCTCTGGGTACTCCGGCTTCCTCCCACCTACCGAAGACATGCATGTTAGATTAAATGGTCTAAATTCTCCCTAGAAATGAGTGTGAGCGGTTGTTTGTTTCTCTGTGTGGCCCTGCGATAGACTGGCGACCTGTCCAGGGTGTACCCTGCCTCTCGCCTGCTAATTGTTGGGATAGGCTCCAGCTTCCCAGGGTTGCACCTTCCCTCTGACCCTGAATTGGGATAAGATATATATAGAATGAATGAAAAGGTTGAATAAAGCATGGCTTTTAGAGTCAATAATGCATGGCTTTCGCACATTCTTCATTTAAATTAAGTCTTGCCTATCAATCTATTAATCTATACACACAGCATAATTGTATTGATATAGGCCTAAAGAAAAAATTGATATTTGTTGTTTCAGTAGGCTAATAAATATTTGTCTACATGTTTATGTAATGCCTAGATCAGTCCCAGTCATGTGAACATATAGTAAAATATTCTTTTTCAGATGGGTGGCATGACATATCATGATGTTATTATAAATGCTTTTTCTGTTCTGATCTGAAATGATTAATGCTTTAAAAATTTTACTCAGGAAGGGACATTTTATAATGTTTGAATTGATATGCAGGTGAATTCTTTATTTCACTTGGATGTATAATATGCGTTGTCTCTACCCAGATTTAAAAGGTGGGAAGTGATAGAGGACAATTTCTCTTTTCTGTTCTGTTCAGTTTTTCTGTTCAAGCCAGGCCGCAACTAAGAACTTCAAGACACAATCTGCCCTTCATCTGCTTTTTTCCCTTTTCCTTAAATCAGTCGAGTTAATGCTAAAGTTTTATTTTTATTTTGCAATCTTAAAAGTGGTATTTTTCGGTCTGATCCAAGAGAAAGTGAAATATTTTTCAGGAGATGCATCAGGGCTGTTTGGTAGACACAACCAGTCAAAGACTGTCTGGAGCTCAACCCCAGCAGGGAAAAACCCACCTCCACTAATGTTTATTTTTATCTATATATTTTTTTATTTATACTTACTGTACATTCAGTTAAGAGACAGTCACTAGGGATGGAAATTCATGTTTGTGTAGATGGAGGTGGGGGTGGGAGGAGTGTACATGTGACTTGTTTGTGTATGTATATACTGAGGTGTGTGTTAAATCTCTGTTATTTACTAGTGTGTGAAAGATTTAAATTTTTTTATGCAATGTTTTCATTAGGTTAAGCACTTTGTGTTGCTACTGCATAAAAAGTACTAAATAAATCAAATTCAATGATTGATTAAAAAAATAAGAAGCAAGCTTGACCGACCGTCACCTGACCCAAAGGATAGCAGATGATTACTAATACTGAACCCAAACAAATCAGGGGCCACTGGTTGACATCTTCAGATCCATGCTAAGCTTAATTCAACATAATTCATAGCAGTTCCCAGCCTAAATGTATTATTAAAATAAAAATCTGTTTTTTTTATCCATCCTTCTCTCTGTTCAATTTTATTAATCATTTCATCAATGAACTGTTGTGAACTGTTGATAACTGAAGTTATCAAACTGCTTCACAAATTCCAGAATTTCTGCTAATTCGATGCTTTTATATTTTCATATTTTCATCATTCAATTCATAACAATCTGTTTTTTTTTGTCATATGTTAATAAACCCTGATTTTGCTATAAAGTGGATGTGATTCTGTCACTCCTTACAGTGTTTTCTGAAAACAAGCACAAACAGATGGCCTTTAGACAGACTGACAGCTTAAGCCTTGATAACTATTAAAAATCTTAATTAATAAAGGCTGAACATCCTCCATTAGGCCCAGAGGTGGTGCCCCGACAAGAACTAGGCGAGAGGCATGGTACAAGATGGCCACCAACCACTCACATTCACTTGTCAGGAAAACTTTGTAACACCAATAAACTTAACATGTATGTTTTTGGACTGTAGGAGTTCCTACTCAAGAAACAAGTATTTATTCCAAGACACAAACACTCAGCACACATACATACATACCTGAAGAGATTAGCGGAAAATAGCAATTAACAATTGCATTTAATTAAGCCTTCACACTGCCCTCTGTGCTAATACCCCTTTTGTTCAACATAGACAGAAAGCATTTACACATTTCAAAGTTCATATGGTCAGAATTATTAGTATATATGAAAAACAGGAATAGAAACCGGTCAGAGCTTTCAGTTTATTGTACATATCAAATAAAGCTACAGAAGCTTGTACAGGATTATCCATCAAACTACAGTGTTTTAATTTCCTCTTACATCAGGAATGCTTGTTTTGGAAAACCATTTCAATTTATATTTAAAGTGTTCTTGGTGGTATTTTTCCCATTATATGCTTTTTAGAATTTTGTTCTGGCCTGAATAAAATAATATAGCATTTTGGAACAAAAATGCAAATCAGCAAACCAAAACTGGAAGCCAGAATAGCAAAGGTCTCCACAGCTACAGTGAATTTCCCTGGAGAGCTAACATATGCCGGGATAAATGCAGTCCAGACTGAACAGAATATCAGCATGCTGAAGGTGATCAGTTTGGCTTCATTAAAGCTGTCTGGCAGCTCCCTAGCAAGAAAAGCAAGTATAAAACACAAGACAGCAAGAAGTCCGATATAACCCAGCACAGCCCAGAACCCAACAGCTGAACCCAAAGCACACTCTAAAATGATCCTGTCTTTATAATACTGCATGTTCATATAAGGGAATGGGGGGTTTATCGTTAGCCAGAGTATACAAATAACAGCCTGTATGAGGGTGGAAAACAGAATGCTAAGCCTCTGCTGTACAGGCCCAAACCATTTCATCACAGTACTGCCTGGAAGGGTTGCCCTAAAGGCCATTAGGACCATTATTGTTTTACCCAGAACGCAAGAAATACAGAGAACAAAGGTAATGCTGAAAGCAGTGTGTCGCAACATGCAGGACCACTTAGTTGGTCGACCGATGAAGGTCAGAGAACACAGGAAACACAGTTTCAATGAAAACAGCAGCAGGAAGCTCAGCTCAGAGTTGTTGGCTCTCACAATGGGAGTCTCCTTATGAGTAAAAAATATTGTTGATATCAGAAGTGATAAAAACACTCCAATACCACAAACTCCTGTTAGTAGTGCTCCCATGATCTCATTATAGGAAAGGTATTCAGTAGGTTTGGGAATACACTGGTTTTTCTTTTCATTTGACCAAAATTCAGGAGGACAGGCAAAACACTCCAAAGAATCTGTGGGAAAAAACAGAAGTATACATATAATTTAACCAAAAACCTAAGTTAGATCTGAACTCAATTATACCATGTACTACTTTTAGGTTTTGATAGGTCGCTGTATCAGTGTGTTAGAACGAGTTCAATATGGAATCTTCACTCACTTGTCTGATTACTAATTTTTCCTTCAGGGCATTCAAAGCAGTCAAAGCAGCACACAGGCTTATTCTTGTTTATTGCCTTTCGAGTCCCTGGTGGACACGGTTCTCTGCACACAGACCTTGGAGCCTGAATATGCAAAACACAGAATGTTAGAATAATAATGCAAGCAAGTAAAGCTATCAAAAATTAGGTGTCATGTAACTGTGAAAAGAATAGAGTTGTGTAATATAAAATAACCTCATCAGTGTTGCCTCCCCAAACTGTTTTAGCATCCTTCTTTAGGCTGAATTTTTTCCCTTCTGGAAGAGATTCATCATATTGACCAATATTTATTATTTCAGCAGAGCCATCCTCTTTCATCTGCCAGATCACAAGGCTATACTGGGCAAATGAGTCACCATTTTCATCAAAGGCAACATTGGACCCATTTTTTGTTGTGAAGTTAACATACTTGATGTGTTCCAACACCTGCAGGGACACAATCAGTGCAGTTTTAAGCTTGACAGAGTCCTTATTAATAATTCCTTGACACAAATCGATTAAATACATTTATTTTGCCTTAATCACAAGCAATAAAAACGCTAACTAATATATACTGTGGCAACATCAATGTACCAAAACTTACTAATGCAGGCTGAACTTCACTCTTGCTCACACAGGGCTTTCCTGTGGTAGGATTTAAACCATGTTGACACTGCAGCAGTGCATGAAGAGCATATGCAACAGTGTACACAGCCTTGTATACATTATTCTCTGCTCTGAAATGTGCCACATCTGTGTAGTCACTGGAGACCATCTGCAGATTCTCTGCACCAGTGCACATAGAAGAGGAATTTGAAGGAGAGAAGCTGCAGTCAAATAATTTCTCCCAGAAAGCTTTAATTAAAGGACTCAGTGGTTCATCAGAGGGTTTCAGGCTGAGTAGAAATTCCCCAAGACCTGGAATAGATGCCTGAGGGAGGGCGAAGCCCAATGCCCTATGTAAAATGTGCTTTCTCTCAACAGAAGCAAGGTCTGTTTGTGTGATCCAGGACTCACTGCCAACCCACTGTTTTCCAGTTATATTATAGGCCTCCATTTTTGACAGAAAGGATTTGGCATAGGATAAGGACATAAACATCAGAACTACCTTTGACGTGGATTTCCTCAGTGCCTTCACAATAGCGTCCAACTTTTTCTGAACGGTCTCATAGTAAACCAACCTGTATTCAACACATATCCCCTCCTTCTTTGCTTCCTTAACAAAGTCAGCTGTACCTTCTGCTGAATATGTGCCATAAGCATAAACAATCCCCACCCAGCGCCAGTCAAAGTATTTCATAAGTTGCACCAGAGCAGGGATTTGGAAGCGGTCACTTGGTACAGTTCTGAAGAATGTAGGGTACTGCTTTTTGTCACTTAAGCAAGAACAGGTAGACAGGTGGCTCAGCTAAGAATAGAAAAAAAAGAAAAAAGTAAGAAAAACTAACATAAGACTTTATGTTATTAAACATGTGAATTTTATAAAATATTTTCTACTTACCTGTGGCACTGATACTGTATTGAGTACAGTGTTCATGCTTGTACTCACTTCAGATGATGAATGACCTATAACAGCCAGGGTTTGACGATTACAAGCACGCACGTCTTTTCCATTTACAGCTTCTAAAGTTGCTCGAATCAGGTTTTCAGTTCCACAGCCATTGTACACTCTGTAACCCAGAGTCATCCCAGGGAGAAGCGTACCATCTTTATTGATCTCATCCACTGCAAAAATCATTGTTCTGGCAAATTTCAATTCCCTATCATTCAACCTGCAAACAAAATGCACAATATTGACACAGTCACATTTAAGACATTATTTCAACTTATAATTTTACAATGCATTATCATGCTAAACACTTTTATAAGGTACATATTTATATGTTGTAAAGTTCGACAAATTTTATATAAATGAGAACAATCACTTACTTTATACAGTATGAATATGGCTGTGCCTTGTAGTCAATATTCATGCGACGTCTTGTAGATGTTATTGAGAAAACCCCTCCTATAATAAAGTCACCTCCCTTAAAAAATTCCAAAAAACCTGTCTGCCCGATTACTTTGCATGTTTGGTTTTCTGACTTGATCCTTGCCAGCAAGGCAAATAGTATGATCGTGATCCAACACATCATGAAATACCCTCCCCCCTTTACTGAAACAACTATGACTTGACAACTGACTTTTATAGTTTTTTTTCCCACAGTAAGACATATCCTTAGGCAAGTTGAGCACATTCAGAATTCTCAAAAGATTATTTTGTTTTCATTCATCACTACACCGAGGCGGATCCTGCTTACTGATATGCAAAAGAAATAAAGTATGATTTAGTTTCTCTTTGTGATTTTTCACAGCAGTTAATTATATAAAAATGCCACATTGTACTGTAGTTGTTCAATTTTACTGACACTCAGCAGAGCTTGCAGCTTAATTATCAGACTATACTTTAACTCTCTTTGCATGTTATCAGACTAGAATAACCTTAAAAGCTTTGTTTCGAAAGTGGTAAAAGTTTCTATTACAAGCTAAAGAACACAATCATTACTTTTATGTAGCACCCAGCACACCTTTCAATGTTATGCATTTCAGTAGAATGTCAGATCCATGTGCCAAATGCATATTGTGCTCAAATAAGCAGCAGAAGTGCAGTAAACAGGGTACTGACACTCCCATAATCCAAAATAAGTATATTCATATATATATATATATATATATATATATATATATATAAATAAAATATCGAAATAAATCCCACTGAAATAAAACAAAAATGAACATAGAATGTGAAATAAGTATATTCCTGCAGTAATTTCCAGCTGGATTCATTTAACTGCATTTATATAATTTATTCTTTACCACCCAATTGTCAGTTTTATCTACCTTCACTTATTTAATTGAATTACTCAATTCATTTACATTTATAATTATATGATACATTTATTTCTCCTCTTTCTTTAAATTTGTCCTTGATTTAGGCAGGGGCAAGGTACGTTTATTTGTATAGCAAAATTCATGTACATGGCAATTCAAGGTGCTTTACATACAAATATTAGAACCATTACAGTGCAACACGTTCTCACTCCCAATACGTCAACAGTCTGATGAAAGGTCAGTGTCCCTTAGTGTCCCATGCAGACTTAAGAGGTACCCGTTTTTCATCATTTGACACCCAAATGCTTCCCGTGGAGTCTACTTCTGACATTGTGGGAGTTCCATGTAAATCTGTCGGGTTACTCAACACGTCAAAAAACAACCTGATCTCACACATATATGTGAAATAAACACAATGTTATTTTGACACGCTCCACTTATTTACGTCTTGGTGTCATGTAATTGTTCAAAGTTGCGTGCTGGGCCCACAAAAATTAGGGCAATGTAAAGTAAATGGAGGACTTTTAGTTGTGTATCGTCTGCATAAACGTTAGATTGTTAAAGTTCTGTAATATTTGACCCAAAAGGGAGCATATACAAGTTGAACAGAGGAGGTCCAAGGACCGGCCCCTGGGGGACTCCACAAGTCATGGCCACTTGCTCAGCTTCATAACTGCTAATTGTAACAAAACTCCAGCCTTCTAAATAGGACCTGAACTAGTTAAGGACCGCTCCAGAAAGTCCAACCCAGTTTTCCAGCCTGTGCAACAGGATTCTGTGAGCTACAGTATCAAATGCAACACTGAGATCCAGCAGAACCAGGACTGATACTTGCCCAGAATCAGTATTCAACCTAATGTCATTTAACACTTTGACAAGAGCTTTTTCAGTGCTCTGGTGGTGTCGGAAGCCAACTGAAATTTATCAAGATTACAAATTTCATTTAAAAAAGTAATTTAGCTGGTTGAACACAACTTTCTTAATGATCTTGGATATAAAGAGGTTTGAGACACGTCTATAGTTTATTATTTTCATTTGACCCTCCCGGGATCAGGAGCCGCCGGAGGAGAGGGATCCCGCCCGGGGACCCTCTCAGGACCAGGAGCAAGAGGTGGCTTAGACCAGGGCTGGGATGCAGGTGGCGGAGACCGAAGCCGTAGCTCTGCAGGCTGAAGTGCTGGACGGGACCTGGGAGACGTGGCTGGGAGCCTGGCTGGGCATGACATGGCTGGTCAAACTGGTTCTGGGTCCAGCCTAAGTAGCATTCTGACCAGTTCATCCGATGTGAGGCTCACAAGATTCTTCCGTTTGCAGTGCCTGGACGGTCCCCATTTTCCGGTCCTCGAGGGGGGCCCCTGGAAGGCACCGGGTCTGCTAGCTCATATGTTGGGAGATTTTTGGATGCCTCTCTGCGAAAAAACTAAAAAAAAAAGAGTTATCATTCCATCCGCTGGGTCCAACATTTTGGTGGTTCATTCTGTCAAGGCGTGCTTGTGGAGGAATGGACCTAATTGCAGGATGGAGCAACAGGAGGAAGATGGAATGCTGTGTTGACAGTTTAATCCAGAAACCAAGAAAACCAGGGAAACTAGCAAGCACATGACAGGGAAACCAACAGGATGAACTGATGAGGGAACTGAAAACCAAAGGGTCATAAATACACAGAGGGACAAATGAGGAACAGGTGAGGTGAATGAACAAACGAGACCAGGTGAATTAATTAAAAACTACAAAATAAAGCAGGAAACCAAAAATGCATGACTAAAACTCAAAAACCCTCAAATCATGACACCTTTAGAAATAACCAGGTCCAGAATCCGACCTTGAGACCGTGAGAAATATTGAAGTCATTAACTAAGATTGACTTGTTGGACAGAGATCTAATATCAAGTAAAGCTAGCTTTATGAAGTTTAGGCTGGTCTCTGTGGTATTGGAGTTGGACATGGTACAGTTAACAGATTAGATCCATTTACCCCACAAGTTGACTGTTCTCCATTCCTCCTTTTACTAATACAGGAATCCTGCAGGTTCCCGGCTTCTTCTCAGAACAGCTGTCAGTAGCAGGTAATTGTATTGATATTTTGGAACCTTCTAATAAACAGAGTCCCAGTTTGTCCTGAAAAAAAATCATGGCTTGGACCCTCAACACAAGTCAGACTGTGGAGATGAAACAAGAAGCTGGCATGGTGGGACAGGAGGGGCTGGGGGGTTTATGGGGGACAGAACATGAAGCTGGCGTGGTGGAACAGAAGGGGCTTGGCGCCCTACATTCGGCCACTCTGGTGAGGGGTTTATGGGGGACAGAAACATGTCGGTCTGGGGGTAGATCTGAGCCCAGCATCGACCCACTCCATCACCTGCTTTGTGAATTTCAGGGGGAGTGACAGTAAGGATGACGATGACCTGTTAGGAGTTTGGTGGGGTGAAGGTCTGCTGACCTGGTCCTGCTGTTGAGGCAATTGGGGGCAGAAAAAGATTATTCCTCTTGCCTCTGCCCATTTCTGTTGTTTTCAAGGCCCTCCCTGGGTGGGGGCAGGTGCAGCTCCTCTTCTGGGATCCCATTGAGGTTTGTTTGGTCTGCCCCATGAGATAACTCCTCCTGTCTCTCAGTCCTGGTTCTGAACCCAGAGGGATGACACAGGAAGTAAAATAAGTTGAAGGTGAACAGTTTACATTGTTCAAATGTAATCAATTTGCCTTAAAAAGATGCCTGTGTTCCCAAAAATGTAATAATTGTCAATTAAATGCTTTTTTTTTTTTTATTCAAGGTTGCTGAATTCAATCTGCTGGAGAATTGTTCTCCCTGTCTGACGGGTGGTACAGGTCCACTGATGAATACTGTGACAAAGTGGGAGCAAACGGGAGGAAACGCCCATCATTTCCTTTATTTGTAGGGTTTCAACCAATTAATGAGGTCATTGGATTATACCAATCATAGAGGGGGATGAGTTTGTATTGTGTTGCAGGAATTATTTAGGTTATCATTGATTTGCTGGGGATGTTATAAGATGCCAAAGAATGGCATTTTTTAAAGGGGATTCTTCCAGAATAGAGTGGGAGAGCTCCTTAATATTATGCATTCAGTATCAGTTAAAGTATGTCCTTACCTGCAAAGTGGTAGAGACTGAGGGTGGCCATTTTGTGAACATCAGGAAAGGTTATTTAAGGCAGAGCTTTTGTCAGTACAGGAGACCAGGATAATGCAGCAGTCTGCATGTTAGTTTACTTTTGTTTGAGTTCAATTGTGTTTAGTTGGTGCAAGTTAAATGTTAAGTTACATTATTTTATTTTTCTTTTCTTATCATCATTTTCCATTCTGTTACAATATGCACCTTTATAAAATAAGCCGTCATCAACCTGGAAGTCATTTGCCTACTGCCTTCATTTAACCATTCTGGTCACAAAACCTAAAGACATTGTAGGGGACAATATGGGCAATCATAATTCACCATGGACAGTTATATTGCTGATCAGACCGAGTTCCCATCATGTGCCGTTATCTGGCACTGAAAACTGTGCCTTTTTAAATACAGGGTTTCCTGGTTTGTGTTTTTTTTCCCACGGGCTACGCCTCGTGAGGCTCTCTGTGTGGTTGTTAGCAAGAGCGTTGCAATAAACGAAACGCTGTTGTGTTGTCGCAAAGAAATTGTCTCTCCTCAGTCTTTCACAATTTCTCCAACATCTACTTTAAGAGAGTTTACCGTGTTTGATAGTCCAGTAAAGTCCTGTTTCAAAACCTCAGTTTGTTCTTCGTGAACGTTATTTGATCCAGTTTCCAGACTACGATTAGCTTTATCTGAGTGCTAAGTGCAGTTTAGCTTTTATTAATTAAGAGTCCACAACATGTTACAATAGGCCTACTTTAAACTGTTTAAATGTTTTTGTCGACACTCTTCATTAATAATCTGACAGTAAGCCAGGGCAGGATCAGCCAGTAGCAGCTTTGCATGTTTCATTCTCTGTCTGGGCATGGAGAGTAGGTGAATGTCTTCTGCTCTGACGGCAGCTCGGAGCTGGGAGTGCTGCTGCTGCGTGAGGACCGAGCCTTGTGAGCGCTCTATGAAGGGGGAGGGAGGGGAGCGGGGATCCTGCGGCAGAACCAGTGACTGTAAAAAATATGGACGAACCTTCCGCCATGCGACTAGTAGGTTTCTGAAGAGCTGAATTGAGGTTCGTTGGGAGGTTCCCACTTTCGCCATCCCACACGCTAATCACTTTTCAGCATAATGTTGCCTAAATCACCTTCTAGAAGATGGACATACTTTGAAAAATGATCATTGGAGTAGACGCAGTATTTTCCAAATTTCCCTGAGAATTTTTCGCTGGATCCACTGTAATAGTACGGTACATATTGGACCTGCCGTCCAATATGCCGGCGTTTCACAGGTGGCTCAAGTGACTGCACATCAGTATTTGTTTTATGTCTAAAAGGTTCATTCATGTTCACATTTTTTTTTTGTTGTTGTTGTAGTTCATAAAGCCTATTTCTTCATCAGTTGGTGTTTCAACAACGGTTGTTTTGAAGTAGCAGTAATAGTAGGACTTAGCAAAGAGGAGTGGCTGGAACATAATATTGTCATAACTGGTCTTTATGATGCAAATTTTGATCTGAGTAATGTGGGGCCTGTGCCCCAGTAGAGCCTTGTGTCTAGCAAAGCTCCTGCTAAACAGATGTATATTTCAAATATTTTCATAGAACTGTGGTACACTATGATTACTGCAAATAAATACAGAAGCAATTTCTATTAAACCTTTATTTAGTACCAATATTCATAAGTGTTGACAATATTGACAGTAAGAGAAAAGAAAACTGAATTGGTGTTCAGAGTTTATTTTAAATGCTAAATGTGTTAGTATACAATGCATATTAGTGTAGTATAATTTGTGTATTCTTTGTTTATCCGTTAATTTGTTGCTTTTATTTCCAACCTCAGGTAGCTCCTTTAATAGTGTCAATTAGTGATATCACAAGTTAAAACAAAATAAATGGAAACTGCTCATTTTAATTTTAAATCCACATTTTCCTGGATTTTGATGTTCCTTGTCTATTGAAAATTGACACTTTTAATAGGTCAGAGAAATGCTTTATAATTAACATTAAATTGGGTAAATGATTTTAATAACAAGAACATAATTTGTTAGAGTCCTTGTATTTTGTAGGCGTGTCATAAATTGTAGATGAAAGAAGATAATGAAACAGTTCAGTTTAGTCAGAATGGAAAATAGCAATGGTTGAAAGAAGACAGATGTGCAATACAAAGAAACAAGAACCTCTGTTTGTCCTAATACAGCCCAGAATTTAAGTGTTAATTTCATGCTACCCTCCATGTGTATGCCTATGAACCAGTGCTTCATGTTCTTGTTTGGAAAAGGAAAATGAGAAATCAGCCAAAAAAACAACATAGTAATAGGTAGAGCCCTTAACACCTGTTCAGTTCTCCCCAGAGCATAAAAGATGTAGGAAGCTATCACAGAGCACTTAGATGGCTGGGTGGTGATTGATGGTAAAAAACTGTGTGTCAGGGTAAAAAGGTTAAAAAGCATCACTATTGTAGAATTGCTGTCATGAGTAGAACTGACTCTGGTTGATAATAATTTTAATCTTGTGTAGATTGCAATCAGTAGCAAAACTGGCAGAAAGAAGCCTTGAACACATCTGCTGGAGACTGGCTGCACACTCCACACTTTCCCAGTGGAATCAGTGAATTTGATGTTTTCTGTGGGTAATAAAAGTTTGAGATTAACTGTTTGACAAATAAAAACAGACAATATTTTTTTAATATTACCTGGTTGTGTAAGAATTACGTCCCTTAAATAGTGTGTTAAATAGAACTTGGACAGCATCTGTTGATGAAAGGTGAAAATGTCAGGTCATTCATGACTTGGCAGCTGGTCGATATCACAATTTGCAAACTGATTCAATACCATTTTCCCTGGATCATATTTGAATTGATTAAAGCGAGGGGTGTCACTTGGTGTAACTTTATTTTTTTTCCACATGGACTAATCAATTACATCAATTGAAATCGATGTGCCTTGTCATCAGTCGAACTTTACTTCCAACGTCGCGTTATTTCGATTTT
>JAOXYM010000009.1:14655967-14667281 GCA_028567055.1 Leptatherina wallacei
ACGAGGCGGTGCAATAGGCCAAGCGGCGCCAGAGGTGCGAGGGCCTCCATCGCCGCTCGCGGCTTTAATTATATTTATTTCAGTTTATGACAATTTTAGCCCTCAATACCCAACAGACGATACTGCAGTCTTATAGAGGATGACTATTGGCCTTTTACAAACTACTTCAAGTAAACTTTCAATAGTTGTTTTACTTTTATTGTAATGTTACTGAAAGTTGACTGTGGATGAGTGATGAGACTGTGCTTTGCCCATCTTGTCCAGGCCCTCCTCTGTCCTGCTGATTTATTTCTTCTCATTCACCCAACCACTACCCGAGTTAGGCCCTTACATTACTTGTCCCTGCTGAAAAATGGAGCTTCCGGGATTCAGGACTCCTTGCTGGGTTGGGCTCAGACATTTCTGTGCAGATCGATCTGAAACAATTTGGTTGGCCTCAATTTGCCACCATTGAGTCTGCATCACAACCTTGTTTATGTTTAAATTAACTGTTTGATCTCACATTACTGGTCAAGTCTCTTCTAGCTGAACTAAAACATACTGTACATATGGACCTTCTAAGTTGTTCTTAAAAGAAAGAAAAAATATTCAAGGAAGTGAGAAATCAGGATTCATTTGTTTATTTGTGTTTAATTTAGATTTGATCAATTTTTTTAGATTTACAATTTTTTCATTCAGACTTTGCTAATGCATCATTTTCCATGGTTACAAGGCGAACTGCAATATATTCTACAAAAGTTCTAACATTTTATGATTCTGTTGTTCTGTTTTAACAAACATTTCAAAGGGATCTCGAGGTGCCTTTACCCATCAAATGTTTCTTTGTATTCTTCTCAGGGTTTAACAAAATAATGTAGCACTTGGGGAAAAAAATACAGCATAGTATTCCGTAACTTGATGCCAAGATGGCAAATATCTCCACAGCAACAGCAAATTTCCCAGGAGAGCTGACATAAGCTGGAATGAAGGTGATCCAGACAGCACAGAATATCAACATGCTGAATGTGATAAACTTTGCCTCATTGAAATTATCAGGCAGCTTCCGGGCCAAAAAAGCAAGTATGAAACAAAACATAGCCAGGAAGCCTATGTATCCTAACACTGCCCAGAACCCTACAGGTGAGCCCAAGGCACATTCCAGTATAATCTTGTCTTTGTAATATCTACTGTTTTTGTATGGGTATGGAGGGTTGATTGTTAGCCAAAGTATGCAAATCAAAACCTGTATGAAAGTGAAACCCAGAACACAGAGTCTTTGCTGTGCGGGCCCAAACCATTTCATTACATTACTTCCTGGAAGTGTTGCCCTAAAGGCTATTAAGACTACTATTGTTTTTCCCAGTACACATGACATGCAGATGACAAAGGTGATACCAAAAGCTGTGTGTCGCAGCATGCAGGACCACTCAGACGGCTGGCTGATATAGGTCAGAGAGCACAGAAAACACAGGCTTAAGGAGAAGAGCAGCAGGAAGCTCAGCTCAGAGTTGGTGGCTCTCACAAGAGGAGTCTGTCTGTGGTAGAAAAATATTAGGGCAACCGTCAATGCAAGGCAGGCACCAAAAACCGAGAAGGTGACCAACAGTACACCCATTAACTCTGTGAAGGTGAGGAACTCCATAGCTTTCATGTCACAGCTATTCCTCTCTTCATTGGACTTGTACTCAGGCGGGCATTTGTCACATTTCACTGCATCTGAAAGCATAAATATGTTTAAGCTGTGCAGAGTACACATCTTCAGATAGACTAATAAAGTGCTGGCAGTGATTTTGCCCAAAAAGAACACAATGAGCACCAGGGTAAAGGCTATTAATCCTGCTGCCTCACTTGTACTGTTGCTAAATTCCCCGTCAGCACAGGTGATGCAATCAAAACAACAGATAGGTTTGCCCTTAACGAAAGCCCGACGAGTCCCTGGCAAACAGCTTTCACTGCAAACGGACCTCGGCACCTGCATTACAGTGACAATAAGCACAGTCACACATTTAATTGGATATAGACTCTTCGCTTTTCCTACATCACATATTTACTGTACTTAGTTCTTGAAGAAGTCTCCATGATTAAAGATTAGAAAAAAAGGTTAAGTCAAAAATAAAGATTCAAAAAGCTACTTTGCACTAGTAGCCTGGATTAACTCACCTCAAGATTCTCTCCTGCCCAGATCGCTTTTACACCTGTTTTCATCTCAAATTGTTGACCGTCAGGTCGGGAGGCATCATAATCACCGATGGTTTTGAACTGTATGTCTCCTGTCTTATCCATCTGCCAATTTACCAGTGCATAACGTGCCACAGGGTCACCTAACTCATCGAAGAAGACATTTTCACCCATTTTAGTGGTGAAATTGACTTGTGTTAGGTAGTGCAGCACCTGTAGGATAAACAGTTCTGTTATTTGGCTATAAAACAATAGCACTTTAGATTAGGGTACAAATTTCTGTTTTTATACATACCTGCCATGGTTTTATGTTTTCTCTATCAGCACAAGTGTTGTTCTCAAAAGGCCCCTGTCCATTTTTACAGTTAGATAGTATGTTCAATGCATGAGCAACTGCATATGTAGCTTTGTAAACATTATTCAGCAGGCTGGCATCTGAAACATCAATAAATGGTGTCTTTACATCCAAGAGAGTCTCTGTTCCTTTGCAGGTTGCCATTGCATCCTGAGAATGACTGTGTGGTTGGGGAAATAGGGTGCAGCTGAAAAGTGTCTCCCAGAACTCAACAAGTCCCTGATTTCCTGGTGTGGTGGAGGGCTTGCTGTTGGTGAGAAACTCCTGCAGTCCAGGGATGTGAGCATTGAGTGCTGCAAAGCCCACTGCTCCCTGAACCACAGCATAGTTTACTGGAGAGGCAATAAAGCGATATGTAATCCAGCCCTCACTTCCCACCCACTGCAGGCCTGTCACATTCTGAGCATGAAGCTCCTTGAGAAGTATGTCAAGATCTGTGCCATCAGCAAAGGCAACTATTACTTTAGAGGTGGATCTCTTTATGATTTCCACCACTTCTAGGAACCACTTCCGAGGATCAGTTCGGTAAATTGCCACTGAGTACTCGACACACACACCTTCTTTTTGTGCTGCTTCCAAGAAAGTGGCCATGCCACCATTTCCATAGTCACTATTAGTTCTGATAGCTCCTACCCAGGTCCAGCCAAAGTGTTTCACAAGCTTTGCCAGTGCTTTGCTCTGATAGATATCATTAGGTATGGTTCTAAAGAAAGAGGGATAGTCTCTTCTGTTGCTAAGACACGCACAAGTGGCTGAATGACTGATCTGAAAGACAAGATAAATTGTATAATATAAGGTTTTAAAGATATTTTCACACATAGCATAACACATAATTTTCCTTTACCCTTATCACTCACCACAGGTATATGGAAGGGTCCTAATGTACGTGCAATTCCTATCGTAGAAGTGGAAGTGGTGTCACCTATCACAGCATGCACACTGGAGAATTTGTCACAGCTGCTTTCCCCAATTTCAAACCTATTCACCAGACTTAGTGATGCCCTGATTGACAGAGGGATACTGGGGCAGGAATCAAAGATCCTGTAACCGAGTGTCACATCTGGTAGCAGCTCTGAGCTGTTGTTTATTTCCTCAATGGCAAACATCATGGTGTATGCATACTTGAGTTCACCTGGGTCCAGTCTATGAAAAGGTAATAGGAAAACTTGTTAGTTATTAGTTATATTGAAAGATGTAAAGAAAAAATAAAAATGTACATAATGCATTATGATTTAGACTTCTCAAATCTTTCTTACCCTTCACACTGGATTGCACCAGGGTGGACTTCCAGAATTGGATTGACAGTAACTGGGTTCTGGTGGAAGGAGAAAATGCCTCCAATGTTGATGTCTCCTTCCTTAGAAAACCCAGACAGCTCTTTTGTTCCATATGTTTGACACACAGGCTTTTTCCCTCTCACAGCCAGAAGCAATGAAAATAGCAGGTTGGCAATAAGCAGCATAGTTTCTCATTGATTACCACACGAGTCCCAAAGATAAACAATACACACCAGCCATTATATACTTTTCCATCACAAGCCACAGGGGCTTTAATGCAGTATGCATGGACATTATTTTTGTCCCTGCCAATGGTATCGCTTGTCATGTGACTGACACTTGAGATCTCTTAGGAGCCCTACAGCCTTTGCTTTGTCTCTGTTTTATCCTGAGTTATTGTTATTTATTGCATATTTTTTTTTGTTAATTTATTTTTAATTCCAATGATGTATTAAATGATAAAGGATAAGCACAACACGATCATTGCAAAAATGATTTTTTTTTCTTGAAAGAGTCAAACCTACCTCTTTGTTCTGATGAAGCTAAAACCTGAAGTGTTAATTCAATAGCTTACCTCTTGTATCTACTGTAACCAAGTAAATCTTGCAGCTAAGTCCATGATTGTACTTGGCAAAATGAAGAAGAAACAGCACAACAGTGTAAAAAGTCATGAATGTGGGAGAGAGACATGGAAATTTCTCATTTCCCATTCTGTCACTTTTAGTGCTTATGTGACATTAATGTATTCTATTGTATAACATTAAGTTTGCAACAAAACTTGCCTGTTTGTGCCAGTTTTATTGCTGTTGCACAAGCTATTTTTGTTGTGCTGTTTTTAATGTGCAATGACAATAAAGGTGATTTTAATTCCTACCCCACCTAAAAGTCCCTTAAACTGACAAAAGAGACAACAGATGTTGATTTAAAAAAAGTTTTCTGTAAAGATGGAAATGCTTAAAGAGATGTGTGTATCCACACAAAAAACACTGCTGTAATATATATGCCAAGCTTCTGAGTGGCGCTGTAATGTTTCCACAGACATACTCCAAAATCTGAGAATGACACACAGAGCATGCACTTAAACTTGTGTGATGTAAACAAAGTATGGAGCCAAAAAGAGGGCATTGTGTAGGCTTTGGATTCTTTTCAGATTTTGTTGTAAAATCTTCTGATTTATTCATTTTGGAAACTGGTTTCAAAAAGTAATTTTTTTTTGTCTCCCAAAACACGATTTCCATGTTGACAAACAATAAAAAAATAATAATAAAAAAACAAACAAAACAGAAAAAAAAACTTTAGCAGATGTAACTAAATTCAACTCCATGCGGAAATAACCTGAAAATTGTCTTCCCACTTGAAGCATAGTCTATTGTTAGACCATAGTTGGGTACTGGAGATAGATAATCTACTACTTGATTGTGTAGGCGTGGGTTTCGAATATCAAAAAGAAAATCTGAAACTAGGATAATTTCTTATTATATGCCCCAGTTACACCACCTGCAACAAAAGTTTCAAGGAACTAAAGTTTAAAAATGTTCAGCTTCCTAACAAGTCATTCATTTTGTATACCTCTTCAGTCCAATTCAGGGTTGCAGGGGGCTGGAGCAATTAGCAGGCAAGAGGCAGGGTACACCCTGGACAGGTCACCAGTCTATCGCAGGGCCAACACAGAGACACAAACAACCATTTACGCTCCAGCTCACTCCTAGGGAGAATTTAGAGTGACCGATTAACCTAATAGGCATGTTGATACCCAGCTTCTTCCAAATTCAGAGAGTGCGCACAACAGAAAAACATGCAAACTCTACAGAAAGGCCACTGTTTGAACCCCTCCCCAGCCAAGGCTCCAATCATCGACCTTCTGGCTGTGAAGCTGCAGTGCTAACCAGCACACCAGCGTGCAGCCTAACAAGTCCTAGTCGTAAAATGAAAACATCAATTATAAATTAACATCTAAACCTCTAGATTAATTCAGTTTCTAAACATATATTCTAGTTCTAACCACCACCATTAGTAAAAAGAAGGTAATGGCGAACTTATGATATGGATATATTAACTCTATAAATTCAGAATTGAAAAAAAAACATGACAAAAGGAATGCAGACTTTTTAATCTCAATGCTACATAGACTTCTTCATAGTTTTTTTTATTGGTCTCTCCCCATTATGTGGTTTTTTGTATTCTTCTCTGGTTTCAGTAGTAAAATATAACATTTAGGAGCAAATATGCAGAAAAGCAAACCAAAGCTTGAGGCCAGAATGGCAAAGATCTCCACAGCCACTGTCAACTTCCCAGGAGAGCTGACATATGCTGGGATAAATGTGAGCCAGACTGCACTGAATATCAACATGCTGAAAGTGATGAATTTGGCCTCGTTGAAATTATCAGGCAGCTTTCGAGCCAGAAAAGCAAGGACAAAGCATAGCACTGCCAGGAGTCCAATATACCCTAACACAGCCCAAAATCCTACAGGTGACCCTAAATCACACTCTAGAATAATCCTGTCGGAGGCATGAACTGTATTTTTGTGTGGAAATGGAGGGGCCAAAGCTAACCACACCACACAAACCAACACCTGCAGTAAAGTACAGCCAAGAACACTTGTTCTCTGAAGTGGAGCAGAACACTGAAGGACTGTTATTCCTGGCCTGGTAGCCTTAAAGGCCATCAGTACTGTTATAGTTTTAGCCAAGATACATGATATACACAAGGCAAAGGTTATGCCAAAAGCCGTGTGGCGCAGCATGCAGGACCACTCAGTGGGTTGGCCGATGAAGGTCAGAGAACACAAGAAACATAGAGTCAGGGAGAAGAGCAGCAGGAAGCTCAGCTCCGAGTTACTGGCTTTGACAAGAGGTGTGTGACGAAACTGAAAGAAGACACACGAGACTGCCAGTGTTAAAGTGGCTCCGAATAGGGAGAAAGCAGCAAGGAGGGCCCCCATGGTCTCTTCATAAGACAGGAACTCCATCACCTTTGGAACACACTTGCTGCGATCTTCATTTGACCAAAACTCAAGTGGACATCGTGAACACTCTGCAGAATCTGAATGAGAAACATGAAACAATGAAATATATCTACATTATAAACTGTGAGAATTTACTGAACAAGGTACTAAACGTGAATTGAGAAACTTAAAGATAAGCAATTAAACAATAAAGTCAAGAAAATTGATGTAAATGTTTCACTCACTGGTGGAGTTGCTGATTTCTCCAGCTGTGCAGGCGACGCATGAGAAACAGCAGATAGGTTTGCCTTTAATCATAGCCTGTCGGAAACCTGGCCGACAACTCTCACTGCAGACAGACAGTGGCCTCTGTAACAACGGCAAAATTTAGCCATCAATTTGCTGCTCTATAATCCAGATATTCCATTTTAAAGAAATAAATTCAAGCTTTTGGCCTAGATTACACACATTAACCTGCACAAAAAGTGAAAATTCAGCTGTTACCTGTGGGGATTCTGCAGCCCATGTTATGTCAGTTCCATTCATGGTAAACTGTTTTCCGTTTGGTAGTGAAGCATCATAGCTCCCTACAGCCACAAACACAGTATCACCCTCTGGGTTTTTCTGCCAGTTTACCAGCTCATAAGCTGCTGCAGGGTCTCCTTTTTCATCAAAATACACTCTCTCTCCTGAAGGAATTGTAAAATTCACATTCTGGAGGTGTTTCACAACCTATAAATACAGAAGAGTGCATATAGGTATAAAGGGAATTGCACATCATTTAAGTGTTTTATACATGTTATGGGGCTAATCTCTCACCTGCTTTGGCTCTAAATGATCTTTCACATTACATGACTGATTGACTGCTTCACCATTTTGTCCACATGTTAACATGCTATGTATAGCATGAGCTACAGCATACACAGCTTTATACACACAGTTAGATATTCTTAGTTCTGATACATCTGTGAAAGGATTGTTTATGTCATGTAGTCTCTCAGAGCCAGAGCATTGTTTTGTGTTATCCACACTGGACTGGAAGCTGCAGCCAAATGTTTCTTCCCAGAACTCTCTGAGCAGGTTGTTCTGGGGTTCCTGATTTGGGTTAACCTGTAAAAGAAATTCTTGCAAACCTTTAATTTTGGCTTTTCTAATGGCAAAGCCCAGAGATCCTGTTAGTATGCCAGAATACTTCTTCTTAGCCAAATGTCCTGATGAAATCCAGGATTCACTGCCCACCCATTGCAGCCCGGTCAGATTTTGCCTCAGGGCTTCTTCAAGCAGAACATCCATCTCATCATAAGCCAGAAAAGCAACCAGAACGCTTGCTGTGCCTCTACGGATCACTTTGACCACCCTCTCAACCTGTTCCCTGGTACCAGTCCTTGAAATGGCCTCAGAATACTCAACACAAACACCCTCCTGACTTGCAGCTGTGATAAATGTGGCCATCCCATTATTTCCATAGTCATTGTCGCTCCTGACTGCCCCCACCCATGTCCATCCAAAGTGTTTTACAAGTTTAGCCAGGGCTCTGCTCTGGTAATAATCACTGGGGATGGTTCTGAAAAAAGACGAGTACTCCTTTCTGTTACTGAGGCAAGCACATGTTGCAAAGTGGCTGATCTGATCGAAAAGAACATGAGAGAAACAAAGAGACAAAAAAATTATTTTATGTTTTCAGGCATAAATACAAGTTTCCAATGGTAAGAAAGCACAGAATTTAAACTAAAAAAGTTTTACTCATGAAAACCTAGACATCTCTTTTCTATTTGACATAATCCTTACTGCAATCAATCTCTGTGAATATATACTTTACAAGTTGGTTATTATCAAGTTTTTCTGATGAGAATTAAATAATTGAGAAAAGGTACCCAGATATCATTAATATTTACCACTGGTATTTGGAAAATCCCAGAAATTTGTAGCATCACAATGGTTGTTGATGACTCAGAGGCTCCTATGATTGCATGGACAGATGACTGACCAGAGCAGGTTTTTCCCATAATTCTTTCCTGTCCATTCATTAGACCCATCACCGCACGTGTCGAAGGAAGCGTTGAACCACAGTTGTCAAATATCTTATAACCAACTTCGATATTAGGCAGTAGAGAGCTGCTGTTGTTGATCTCCTCAATGGCAAATATCATTGTTTGTGCAAAACGAAATTCTCTTAAATTTATCCTGAAAAAAGAAGGATCAGAGTTTTATGAAATTTCTTTTCATTTGAGAAAATCAGAAGAGTAACAGAATAAAAAGTAATCAATACCTGGAGCATATGAGAGGCTGTGGAGCATCAGTCAAGGAATACAAAGGCTTTGAGATATAGCCATGAATAGAGAAGGCTCCTCCAATAATAATGCCACCCTTCTTAGACAGCAGAGGAAATTCAGCGCTCCCCAGCATCTCACATGAAGCACTGTCATCGCCTGCTACTGAGGATCCCATGATAACCAAAAAGATTAACATCACACAGATGTAGTCATACATAGTCATTACAGAGACTCAGTTCTATGTAATGATGTCTACCGAAGTCTGTGTCTCCTTGAACTGGCAGAGCTTTATATCTCTGCACACAATGATGGAGTCCTCTTATCAAATCACAGTGAGATGATGTCAGACTGTTTCTCTGTTTCCTTTAAACTTTTTTTTTCTTATACAGCCCAAATGCCATTGATAATTTGTAGGAAGATATTAACATTTCAGCCAAAATGTTTAAGTGTTTTGGTTAACTTGTAAAAGTATTTTGGTGGATCTAAATTTGTTTTGCACTTCCAGGCCACCATATGTTTCCAACCATCCAACACACCCTGAACACTTGCATAGCCTTATTTCAAAAGGTTGCACAGTTTCTACAGTTTTGGTCCTCATCTTCAGTCTTCTTCTGCATTTTTTCCCTTCCCATTCCTCTTTTTCTTCTTCTCTAGTTTTGTTTCAACACTGCCACTGCGGTTTCCTGTGGCATTACTCTATCTTCTGTGTTGAGTGATGGATGCGCAAGGACCCTGAAAACACACCAAATTACAAGCGTAACTGATGCTGGAGACAAACAAAACTGTGTGTCTCTCTGCGTATCCGTCTTCTGCATCGAGCATAAATGGGCCTTTATCGTACACTCTACTTGAGATCTTTGATTTAACATTTTTAACTCCAGTGCTTTTTTTTGTGCGCATGTGGGATTGTGTGTT
The DNA here is from genome assembly GCA_028567055.1 of Leptatherina wallacei. NCBI lineage: Eukaryota > Metazoa > Chordata > Actinopteri > Atheriniformes > Atherinidae > Leptatherina > Leptatherina wallacei. Next base: position 14,665,892 of record JAOXYM010000009.1, read on the forward strand.
AAATGGCTATGCTTTGGTGTGTGGAGAATTCAATATATACAAATTATTTTCACATAAAGCACTTGGTGTTGCTCTTTGCATGAAAAATGCTTTATAAATAAAGTTTGATTTGATTTGATATCAAACATAGTCCTGAGTTGTACTGGTGTTTATCTTCAATTTTGATTTAAGCCAGGGTTACTCAAAAGTTCATGGGGGCCGCATCCAGCAGGTTTTCAATGTATTTCTGCTTCAACACACCTGAATCAAATTAAATGGATCTAACAGCCTATCACGTTTTTCACAATGGCTCATTAATTTGAATCAGGTGTGTTGGGACAGGGATACATCAAAAACCTGCTGGATTGCAGCCCTTGTTGGACCGAATTGAGCAGCCTTGGTTTCAGTGATTGCTGATCACAATCATTCAGGATGTTTTTCCGACCACATTTCTTCCTGGAAGATGATGGTTCCCCACTATCCTTCCAGTTCTTCCTAATGCATTGGACAGTTCTTAACCCAGTTTAAGTAGTTTCTGCACTATTCTTTGATGTTTTCTCTGCTTGCTGCATGCCAATGATTTGCCCCTTCTTAAAAAAACTAACATCTTTAACCATGGGATGTGTCTGAGAACATGGTCGTTGAGAATGAGAATATACTCATTGCAACAGTTGGGATTAAATAACTTGTTCCCAGCTGAAAGATAATCACCCATGCAGTAATGATCCAATGGGAGGCTTGTACCTTTTGCTTAGTTAAACAGGAGGCAACTTTGTTTTGTCCAGGCAGTGTATATCATTTATTGTTATTTCAAACATTTGTTGAAAAAAACATTGATTCATATTATTAGTGTCCAAAGTAAAATAAAATTGCTACTAAACATTTTTCTTTAGCTTTTATGTTTCTTTAGAAGACTGAGAGACACACAGCCATGCAGAGTTTTTCTCAGTAAATTCATTGTATTCATAACCAAACAAAATAATTATACCATTTTTATATTTACCAACTAAAACAAGTTTGAAAGAACTTTTTAAACTAACTAAAATATATACTGCATAACATAAATAGTTGTATTTTTGAGATCAGGATTAAGATAACAATATTTTACATAGAAAGAGAAAAGAATAGTGATATAATTCACAATTATACATATAAAAAAAACAAAGATAAAAACAATAACAGGATAATAAGGATCAAGCACTGAAAAAAAGGTGGGGTGTTTCTGATAAAGTGAATTGTTTCTAATAAAGTGAATTGATCAAGACTGTACTTTTCCAAAAATGTGTTTCTTTGTATTCAGTTCAGGCCTCAGTGTAAGAATAAAGCATTTTGGGGCAAATATACAAAAAAGTATCCCATAACTTGAAGCCAGAATGGCAAAAATCTCCACTGCAACAGTGAATTTCCCAGG
>JAOXYM010000009.1:14675284-14688871 GCA_028567055.1 Leptatherina wallacei
TTAATCTGATCAATGCATCTGATCAGTGATTGGATCGGACTATAGTCTCCTGGTGAGATGGTTATGTAGATCTGTGTTAGCATAGTTATGGTAACATATTTTGTTGTTTTTTATCATTTGAGCGAGTGGGAGCATCTAGATGTTGAACAGCAGTGGCCCTAGGATGGAGCCTCGGGGAACTCCACAGGTTATTTTAGTTTGCTCAGATTTATAGTTACCTATAGACACAAAGTAGTACCTGTCTGTTAGATAGGACTCAAACCAGTTAATTGCAGTGCCAGGAAGTCCGGATGCCATTAAAGACCGTAACTAGAGCAGTCTCAGTGCTGTGATGTGACCAGAAACCTGATTGGTAGACATCAAAACTGTTTTTAAGTGTCAGGAAGTTGTGAAGTTGTGTTGTGGAAGACAGCTTTTTCTATAATCTAAGAAAGGGAAGGATTGATACCGGCCTGTAGCTGCTCATGAGGGACGAGTCTAAGTTGTTCTTTTTCAGGGGGGGCTTGACTTAGCTAATATCTTGTCAACATATGTCATTTTTCAGTTAAAATGAAAGAATTGACTTTTGTATTAAAAGAAAAATTAGCGGATTAAGAGGTTTTGCATGTTTGTTGTTTTGTTTTTGTTTGTTTTGTTTTCTGGCCCTCCTATTGTCATCCAATAGACTGGAAAAGGACATGTGAATTGAATAGATTAACTTCAAATAGGAATAGAAACTGGTAAATCTCTGGTACTAATACTATTGATCTTCTTGGTTTTTAGTAACAAATCTGACCTTTTCTGAGACTGTTTCCTTTGAGCTGAGCATTTTGTTAAAGGCTTACCTACAAGGAAAGTAAAATATTATATCTTAGCTGAGGATCTTAGCCCACCTCCCCTTTCTCCAGTGTGTCACACACACAAGAACACATTAAGTGGATAAGGACACCTGTATTGCCTGAGGCAGCGCAACATAATGCATGTGATAATCATTTTGCTTCATAATCTCTGCTGCTCTGTTTTCTAGCCTGAAGGGTTTACCTGATAATGATAAGCAAAACACCCAAATGGCTTGTTTATTACCTCACAGGAGAATGTTTTATGCAAGTTTTATGTATAAATCAAATCTAGAACAAAACAAAAAATGTAATTAAATTAAGAGATAACTTTTTGAATAGATACATATGGTGCAGTGGCTGTCAGATAATAATGTCACGTAATTTCCTCTCAACAAATTCTATTTTTGTGGACACTTCTATTGCATAGGCTGTGATGAGAGAAATATGTTGGGGAACAGTCATGTGATAAATTCTTACATTTTGGCTTTGTTAAAGATTGAAGGAATAATTGTTTAAATTTGAAAAATAATATTTCTGGTTAAGGTAAAAGGTTAAAAGGAAATTAGTCAATGTAATGTCCTGTGAAATGGTGGGAACATGGCTGTGTGGGTTTACCAATGCATGTAGTGTAGCTTAGCAGCCCCAGGTGATACTTGTCTACTGTGTGCCTCATCATATCAATGAAGGATGAATAAGTCCTACTCAGGCATAACACTGCGATATGACACAGCTCATGTCTGTCTCCATTATGATCAAGTATCCGGCTCCTTGTTATTGTTGTTAAATGCTGTGAAACTGGGGGGTTCTTTTCCATCGATCAGAAGCCCAGGGGAAATTATGTCAATCTTACACCTGTAGTATGAGGCTGGGACTGTTGTGTTTATATAAGCTACAGTGCAGCATCTCTCACTTGACACTAGATACTGCATGTTTTTAACTTCTCTGAGTTAGTGTTGCAAATTTTTCATACAGGTTGTGTTGCTATCTGAACTGGGTATGTATTGGTTTTTGAAGTTCTATCTTTTTCTTTCTTTTAGATAGCTTGGTTATCTTGTTTTGAAGGATCACATGTTTATATTTCCAAATATTTGATATTTGTATGGATTTTCGAAATTCTTAATCTTTTGATATAAACATGCATATGCTGTGCTATAGGATGAATCTTTTTTGGATGAGATCAAGTGATCTCCGTCTTTCTTGGAGAGGAACCAGGTTTGTCCTTCTGGGTCTCCTGTGGAATGTTTTTTTTCCTTATAAATCCCTTCAAGACCAGAGCTTACAATGTCAAATAATTCCCACTGCTTCGTCCCTGCCTGTGATGGAGAAAAAGGGGGACATAACCTTGGGGGGACTATTCTCCCTTCATGACACAGTGGTGGAGGACAGTCTATCTTTCACATCATCACCTCCTCCCACACAGTGCACCAGGTAAGCTGCTTTAAGTTTGTCTTTGATAGCTGTACCAGCAAAACAAACAAAGATTGAACAAATTATGCTCAGCATTTGCCCCTTACTGTTTTCAACAAGTTAACATTGTCTCAAATTTAATCTCATCTTAATGCAGATATAATTTCCGTACTTTCCGTTGGATGCAAACTATGATTTTTGCCATTGAAGAAGTCAATAGAAATGGTAAACTCCTTCCAAACATCACACTTGGTTATAAGATTTATGACTCATGCAGTTCCCCACATCAGGCTTTGAAAGCTGCCATAGAGTTAATGGGAAGTGAAAAGGGTTTCGCTGTTGAAGGAAAGACCCTGAGTAAAGGCACCTGTCATGGGACTGTACCTGTGGTGATAGGAGACGGTGGCTCCTCTCAGTCTCTTGTTGTGGCTCATTTCCTTGGAGTCTTCCATGTGCCACAGGTAAATTCATCATACCTGACACAATGCTGTGCTAGTCAGTTAGCAAAGAAGCAGGAAAATAATAAAAAAGAAATACATCTTTGAATACTGTAAGTTAAGTCCATACATCATTTTTACAGGTTAGCTATTTCTCCAGCTGTGCCTGTCTCAGTGACAAAAAGAAGTTTCCTGCCTTTTTGAGGACCATGCCCAGTGACTTGTTCCAGGTTGGAGGCAGCTGAAGTCACATTTGTGAAATGTTTTTCTCTGTGTCTCTGTCACATCTTTTTAATCTTCTTCTGTCCAGGTAGATGCACTAGTGCAACTTGTCAAGCATTTCGGCTGGACTTGGGTGGGTGTGATTGCAGGTGATGATGCCTATGGTCGTGGGGGGGCAAATATCTTTGCAGAGGAGGTGGGTCACACACCAATGAATAAAGAATTTAATCACAATTCCTCTCAATTTTGTGATTTTCAGTGTCAGTTTTGTAGCATTATATGAAGTTGTCATGGATCTTCTTTGTTGTTGTTTTTTTTGTAGGTCAGAAAGTTAGGTGCCTGTGTTGCCCTTCATGAGATCATTCCAAAGAACCGTGCACAGACTGGTATTTCATCTATTATTTCCAACATCCAGTCATCTGAGGCTCAGGTGATTTTAGTGTTTGCTGTGGAACAAGATGCAGCAGCATTGTTTGACGAAGCACTTAGGTATGACCCCTTCTTTTGGATTTGGATTGGATTTTTTTCAAGTTTAAGTCCATATTGTTCTCTATAAAAATATGTCATCTGTAAATACATTTCTTGAATTTAGAGGTGAACTCACTGGGATACAGTGGCTGGCCAGTGAAGCTTGGAGCACAGCTGCCGTCCTCTCCACTCCCAGAAAGTACCACCACATCCTCCAGGGTACTATGGGATTTGCCATTCAACGAACACACATCCCTGGACTTCGAGACTTTCTACTTCACTTGGACCCCACAAGCCCAGATGCCCATGAAGACCCCTTCCTGGAACCTTTTTGGGAAGAAATGTTTCAGTGCAGTCTGAGTGTGCAGGCTAAAGGTCATAAACATGAAGCTAAGAGTAAACCCTTATGCTCTGGAAGAGAAGACCTCAGAAACATGACAAATATCTATTCAGATGTGTCACAACTAAGGATTTCCTACAATGTCTATAAAGCTGTGTATGCCATTGCCCAGGCACTGGAGGCCATGAGAAGGTGTGTGAAAGGACAAGGACCATTTCCTCAGCAGGCCTGTCCAGATGCAGACAATATTCAGCCATGGCAGGTACCATTTCATATGTTCACTTAGTCTAGATTACCATGACTTACTTTACTATGATTTGATGATGTGTATTTTTCCTATTAGCTCCTTCATTACATCAAACATGTGCAATACTTAACCTTATTTGCTGATGAAATCAAGTTTGATGAGAATGGCGACCCTGCAGCCGTATATGACCTCGTTAACTGGCAGCTGACACCAAATGGAGAAATGGAATTTGTCACTATCGGCAAATTTGATCAGACAGCCACAACTGTAAACCAAAACCTTCAGATCCAGGAACAGAAGATTCTGTGGAGTGGAAACCAAACCAAAGTAAAGATTTTAACAGAGTTAAACTGTATTCTTTTTAATCTCAGTGTATTTTGACTGATTGATATAATTATTACATGACATAATCAGTGTAGATGGGGTTTGCTCTTTTGCTAAGGTTCCCTTGTCAGTGTGCAGCACCACTTGTCCCCCAGGCACCCGCAAGGCAATCAGACCCAACTTGCCTATATGCTGCTATGATTGTGTGGCTTGTGCAGCTGGGGAGATTAGCAATCAGACTGGTGAGAACAGGCCATTTGACCACATTATGTTTAAAACTTTGATCTGCTATGTAAAAGTGCAGTGAAAAAGGCCATGCAGCTAAACATTTTTCTTCTTTTTTATAGATGCCATAGAATGTGTGCAATGTCTACTAGAGTACTGGTCCAATGATGAGAGGACTACCTGTATCCCCAAACAGATTGAGTTCCTCTCTTTTAGTGACGCAATGGGCATTGCACTGATGGCCATTTCTATCATTGGCTCCCTCAGCACCTGCATTGTGGTCTTAATATTCTTCTGTCAAAGAAATACCCCTATTGTCAGAGCGAACAACTCTGAGCTGAGCTTCCTGTTGCTCTTCTCTTTGACACTGTGCTTCTTGTGTTCTTTGACCTTCATTGGCCAGCCTTCTAAGTGGTCCTGCATGCTGCGTCACACAGCATTCGGGATCAGTTTTGTCCTCTGTATCTCTTGTATCTTGGGGAAAACAATAGTTGTGCTAATAGCCTTCAAGGCTACACTTCCAGGCAGTAATATTATTAAATGGTTTGGGGCAGGACAGCAAAGAACAATCATCGCCTCTTGCACACTAGCACAGGTGAAGACTTATTATGTTTTATAATCTTTGAATAACTAATGATTTTATTGAAGTGATTTATTTGAGTGAGACATGTTTCTTTTTATGCAGGTAATCATCTGCACCGTGTGGCTGGTTGTTGCACCCCCAACTCCACACCAGCTGATGCCACGTGAAAGTCCTATTATCATTTTGTTGTGTGATGAAGGTTCGCAAATTGCATTTGCTTTGGTCCTTGGCTACATTGGCTTTCTGGCATGCCTCTGTCTTCTGTTGGCCTTCCTGGCAAGGAAACTTCCGGACAACTTCAACGAGGCCAGACTTATCACTTTTAGTATGCTCATTTTTTGTGCTGTATGGGTAGCATTTATTCCGGCATACATTGGCTCTCCAGGAAAGTATGCCACAGTTACAGAAGTATTTGCTATTTTGGCCTCCACTTATGGACTTCTGGGATGCATCTTTGCACCAAAGTGTTACATAATCCTTCTCAGGCCAGAAAAGAACACAAGAAAACACCTGCTGTCCAAACATTCTTCTGGGAAATTTTAGGAGATTATATTTTTTTTCGCTGCACATTTTATGGACTTTTGTGTCAAAATTGTGGTGGTACCAAGATTTTCCCAGCAGATGGCAGCAATGTGCTATTAATGCAACCTTCTGTTATTAATAAGTCCGGAAACGCATTGTAATGCTCTCACACACCAAAATCCTTACAAATATCTTTCCTCATGGTCTTCATAAACATGCACCACAACTCTTTATCCTAAAAGTTTATCACAAGTCCTCATGAAGTCAGTGATATGCAGAAAACATCCATGCACATTCATGACAAGCTGTTGACATCCTTAATGTAAATTTGAAGGACATCTCAGAGCTATATCAGACTGGGATTTGGCAGCAGTGTCCATGCTTATTTGACTTAAGACAGAATGATGAGGCCCAGAGTCTCTGAGGTATGCTCTGTAGACATCGCAGCCGTCATTGGTTAATTGAATCCTCATACTCCAGAGGCCTTTACACATAAACATCACGCCTGGCTGTTCCGTACAATAACAAACTAAAACGTTGGACATTTTCCTGGCACTCCCAGCTGCTCTCTGGCTAAAATTGATTATCCAGTGCTGATTGATCTGTTTTTCCTCCCAGGGCAAAGGAACACACTGAACGATGAAGAGACTTCCAGTGTGTCACTGATGTCCATAAGGGATAGAAAGGGGAAAAGATGGAAGGAGTTTCAGATGGACAAAAGTGTTTTACTGACTCTAATTTACTATCATTTCCGGTGTTGGTTTTATGTATATTGTGCATTTGCTGCCTTTCTCTGCATTGCTAATCACTATTACTATAAGGCAGCAAATTGATTTCTCTTTGTGCACTGCCTTTCTGATTATTTCAGAGCATAGCTATATCTGCTTGATTTAATCAAGGAAACTAGAATAGATAATCTTCATTTTATGGTTAAATAATTAATTGGGTTTGAATGATAAAACACTGCTTGGCATTTCTTCCGTGAAATAAATGGACCATGAAATAACAGACAGACTTTAAAGGAAGTGTGTCATGTCTTTGAAAACCAAATATTAAAAAGGGTGAGGGAGTGTGGAGAAAATGAAAGATATAAAACAGCTATAATAAGTAGGACTTTGTTTTATGTAGCCAATCTTCTTAAGAGTGAGTCCAGATGTTTACTTAATGACCAAAGAGTTTGCCTTATCAAAGATGGAGATTAGAACAGTTCAAAACACTGAGTCATGACCATGAATTGACATACACTAATATATTAAAAGTAGAAAAAATAATGCAATAGTGATGTTTAAGATGGCGATAAAGTTATGGATCAAATCACACAAAAAAATAAATCCATGCAGTTCTGCAGTAAATGTTGATGTGTTGCGGCCTGTAATATTTGGTTTGCTTTGCTAAGGACAAAAGTACTTGCTACATAAGATTCTGACCTCAAAACATTCATAATGCACATTGCTGGAGCCATCATTGCTCTGCAGTGTCCCAGGGATGAGAAACCGCACTTCACACATTTTTTTCCTCCAGCCCAGGCAACACGTGTTAGCTGTGTTTTGCTTTAGGGCACCGTGTGCACCAGCAAGTGGATATCAACACATTGTCCATTTTGGACAAGCACAATGGCTGAATTCACAAAAAAAAAAAAACACTTGAGAAGACCTTATTTGAGGAAGCAAAGAAAAAGAGAGAAAGTTACAGAGCAAAACATAAGCCAAGAGTCAACATCAGACTGACTTTTACTGGCTGAAGAGAGCTCAGAGAGGAGAAAGAATGCAAGACGAATGCTGAATTAGCCATCAATAAGGGGTGCAACAGTATGAAAATCAGCCATTGTGAGGCTTTAATAGACTGTATTAAAGAAATGATAGCGTTGTTAGGTGTCTATCAGTTGACGCTTTTGACAATCTGCTTAAATGTAACTTCTACTTGACAAGTACACTACTTGAGATTTTTCCTCCTACCCATTTTGAAAGCCATTGCAAACAAAAAAAATATAAACAACAATTCAGCCTACAAATCAGAACAGCAGCAGGCCTGACTGAAAAGCACTATTTGTGTGGCTTCTCGGACTAATATTGAACATGACATGGTGATTAACAAGTTTAGATATATCTTTGCCTGGATTGTTGATGCATGAATCATAAACAGTGAACATCACATGACAAGTTGAAAGGTTTCAAAAGCAAAGACAATTAAAGCAAGGATATCAGAGAACATACACTCACACTTGGCCATTATCCTAACTCCCAGTTTTGATCAAAGAGCTCTGGATCCAATCTAAAATCTGATGGGCTAGTCCTTCTGCATTTAGTTTGATGTTTCAATGTTTAATCAACTTAGAAAAATAAATAAACCGATACCTTGATTTTTCATCCTCAAGCTGTACCTTTACAGAGATTAAAAGGATAATAGATCAACAAACGAAAAAATTGTTGGCACAAATTACTTGTCCACAATTACAAAATACAACATGAACCAGATATTTGTATCAATCCCAACAAATTATTTTAGTAGCCTGAAAAAATATCAGCTCCCAATTTTCAACCTTAATATCAAAATACCTGACAGAAACTAAATTGCCCCTCTCTGCTGCAGTGTCATCACAGACAGTCATGGGTCCTTGCATTCATGTGGACATACCTCTGACAATCATCACTCCCTCACCTTTCTCCCAACTTGCTTATCTAGAAATAGATTTATAGATGTGAATTGATTTGATTGATTGGAACTATAGAGACAAGCAGTGGCATTAGAGCACTTGCCCTTTGCCCTATGGTCCAAGCAAGTGCCCATATGAAAGTATTTTTCATTTTTATTTTTTCAAATATAGTTACACTGTACACTATTGTGTAAGCTGTACTGAATGTGGCTCATGTGATCATCATAACGTGATCATGGACAGCCCTCCCCCTACACACACCTGCGCTGCGCTCTTCATTTATGTCAACATGAATGCGCAGAGCGGACACAAACTGAGGAAAACAGCAGCCGCACAGCTATGCATACATCTCCTCCCCTGCCACCACCCAGGTAACACATAAATAGAATGTACTGTTTGCCCCCTAAGCCCCAGTTGCTAAGCTATTTGTCTCAGTTGTGAAGTCGTCTCTGTCTGGCTCATACAGCACCAAACGGCCAAGCCAACATTACCTGACAGTCACCTGCAAATAAGCTAAATGCTAGCTATAATCAGTTAATGGATATAACGTGATGACCACCACACAACCAATGTCAGTAGAATGTGTCATTTGGTACAGTGTGTGAACAGGGCTCTAAATTAACACCAGCCAGGTGTTGGTTAAAATTTCGTTTGGCAGGTATAAATATAAACTTTGAGTCATTTTAGCTGCTGATACATGGTAATGATTCTTTCAACAAGCTAATGAGAAGAGCCGCTATTGCTCAGCAGGCAGTGGGTGGGACTTTAGTTTGATGGGCACACCATGCCACCAATCACATGTTAAGAACAGTGGACATGCCATTATGTAAAAGAGTTAATGAGTGATAAGCGCTCTTCAGACAGTGTAGTGGTAAAGTCCAGGTTCACAGAGCGACAACGAAAGATTAGCGATCTGATTAAATTTGAGCATGTCAAAAAAAAATAAAGAATTAACAAACACCATAAAATAAGCAGCATCTGGCTGCATTTAGATGACATTGGAGACTGAAAGGTAAAATAGAGAATTTGTAAAACAAAAATATAAAAAATCTTTAAAGTGTCATCAGAATTTGGTCTTTTTTAAATTTAACTGGTTCTGTGTTTTTAAAGGTTTGATTTAAATGTTAAATAATAACCCCTAACTCTTGTTTTGATGCATAAAAAATGCATAAAAATAAGGTTTTTATTTAAACAAAAAAAAAGCTTACCAACAAAAATCAGTTTCATGAAGCTAAATTAGGTTACAAAAGAAGCTCTGAGTAAAACTATGTTAAGAATGATTATGGTGTTGGTGAGTTGGTTCTTCTAAGGAACCAGACCTCCTACTATAATGAATGAGCTATAACTGTATTTTACATGAACATTGTTCCAAGAAATGTTATCCATGTATTGGCTGTGTGCTTTAGGGTACCTGATGGTGTTCATGAGCTATTGCCTGAACAAAGTGCAGCTGAAGGAGGAAAGACATCTAAATGAAAGGGGATGTGTAAAATAAAAAATCTAGCTGTAATTAAAATCTGTCTGCAGAACACAACAATGTAGTAGGATATTGAATTTAGGTTATGCAGTCACAGTCTAGTCTTACTGTTGTAATAGTTGTTGTGTTTTTTTTAATCTTACACTGCTATAATAAGACAGCCGGCTGTTCTAAACGCCGCAGAAGGTGCCCTTATTTTTTACTGAGCACCTGCCTACCAATTTGTCTGTGCACGCCACTGGATACAAGGATAAATGATTAATCTACTTTCTTGTTCACTACTTTTGGTAACATTTGTTCTTTATAGACAGTTTTCTATAAAGGTAATAAAATCTTTGGCACATCAGTTAGTTTAACTGTTGTGACTAAAAAGTGTGTTGCAGCAGGAGCAGATGTTGAAACAGAACTTCATTGCACTTCTCCAACACTGTAAATGCACCTCTGTCATGATTGACATTGATGAATACAGACCTAACTTAATATTACAAAGTAAAGTGAATGAGATTTGTTCAAAGGTTTCTATTCAAGATGATGTTTTCTTTAAACATAATCCTGGCTCCCTCTTAATACCAGGTCTTTTCAGGATGCTTCATCTTTCAGCTATTATGTTATAAGAATGGGAGTTAGAAAGGAGATGGGCACCATAGAAACCACAGCAGGAACTAATGATCTCTATCATAATAATACCATTCACCAGAGAACACGTGGTTGCCTTCATTATACAGGCCAGAAAATAATTAGAAGGTTTAAAAAAAATCCCCTTAATTTGCTTCCCTTCTTTTTTTGTCATATAAGTCACCATGTTAAGATGATAAGGTGTAAAATTCGTCTTTAGGGTGTTCTCAAATGGGTGGACAGATAAGAAATGTGATGACACAATGAAAGTTTCTGACACTGAATAACATGGGTGAGAGCAAACATTTCTCACTCTGTGCAACTCACACACACATGGGCTGTTATCAGTGTTGGCCACACTGCCTCATGACTTGATATCAGGGTGAAACAAAACCTTCATGTCTATTTACATACAGTTACAGATTTGTTTTTGCTGAATACACACAGATAGTTATTAATAGGTAGCTTGTTTAGCATGAAAAATATCAAATGTTATTCATGAAAGTATGTATTTAGTTTGTTTATTGAAGTATTGTATGTCATTTTTTTATTAACTGTCCAATTGTTAGGAGTTTAGGTTTTTTAGGGGTTTGTAAGAACTTTAAGCACGAAGATAGAGCAGAAAGCTTTAACTTAAAGCCATAATAGAAACGATCTTGACTGCGAATGTGACTCTTGAAACTGACTAATTTATGTTTGTATAAAGACCACCCAAGCAGTAAAGATGATCAGATGGTGATTAGTTTGGCTTTATTAAAGTTATTAGGATGTGTCTATTCTGGGAAGGCCAGAAGGACCCAGAGATGGGCAAGGAGTAAAAACCAGTAACGAACCGCAGACATTATTGTACGTAATGATTTCCATTTGGCAATGATGTCTCTCCCTGAAGTCTAGTCACAAAGCAAAGATGAGCACCTAAGAAATTAGGATTGAACTGAAGCAGACATGATATAAGGAAACATATATCTTATACATAAAGTAGTGTTTTAAACATGGTTATTTGTATCCAATCATAAGACAGAGATGGGAAAAACTGATATCTCACGTGAGGTGCTTGAGTAGCTGATAGTAAAAATTAGAAAGGCTATGTTGTTGGAAGAATAACCATAGCCTACCCGAGCAGCTGCAGGACCAACATAACACACCAGCTTCTCACTTGGCAGCAAAATGAAAAGCTACCCTGACCACTGTCTCTGCTGGCAGAAGATACAACACAAAGCTGATTCCATGCAATGTTTACTCCAGCACACAGGACCAAAGGAATGGTTGCTCAAAAAGAAAGGTTGCCTGCAAAAGAAGAAGCAAATGTAACTCCAATGTTATACTTTCCAAAATGATTTGGGATGGTGCTACACTTGGTGCCAAAGCTGTGTGATTGTGTTAAAAGACTGTGGCCAGTATAGCTGCTCTGCCTGCTGCGGAGGAAAAGGAATCCACCTGCAGGGGAATCAGCCAGTGTGGTTTGAGTTGGACCTGAATCACTCAGGACAAACAAAGCTCCCCTGTCATTCTATGAAAAGACAAAAGGAAGTATGACATGAAAGAGTGGAAGAAAACATGATTTTATACTGGTCCCACTAGAAAGGGATGTCATTTTAGTCTACGTCTTAGCTACCTCTTATTTAAAAAAAAAAAAAAGGATAATAAGTTTATATGCGTTCCACCTAAATATTACAAAAATGTAATGGTCAGTGTCAAACTCTAAATGTCAAAAGAAAGCCACTGTTAAAGCATAGTTAGACATGTTTTAATTTTGAATGCTATTACATGCAGGTGTAAGAGCTATTCTCCAGTTATTAATGTGTTTTCATTAAAATCATAATTCATTTTAATGAACCCTCTTAAGTATCGTCTCTGTTGCAGTAGCAGTCAAGCGGTCAAAGGAGCTTAAAGCTCTCCTTTTCTGCATAGCTTCCTTTTTTCTTTTTCTTTTTTTACCAGAACAACACATACAACATAGTAACACAGACACATAGGAACTGTTTATATATTTGTATTACATCATACAGTATACATGTAAACTGTATAATGAATGAATGAATGCTTTATTGTCCTTGAGCCCGAAGACTCAACGGAATTGAAACCTGTCTCCCATATACAGACAAACATTTACGTACATTAACGTTAACAGGATCAGGTAGAATGCAGGTCATAGAAATGACACATTGGGGAAGGGTGGGAGTGAGGAGGGGAAAAAAGGCAGCTCTGCACCGGGCCCACAGGGGCACTGTACAGGGTCACAAAAAAAACTCCTCAATACACATAAGCACGTATGCATGCAGACAGTCACAACATGAGACAACGATGGGAAGTGTGGGTTGGGGGGGGGGTACTCGCTTCCAGCCCAACCCAGGCGGACGCTGCCATACAGGCGCCTCCATGACTGATGTAGCCGGTAGCGGGGGGGTGGAGTGGGAGGTAAGACAGAAGCGGTGAAGGTCGTGGGACGAGTCTGTGAGCTTTCACCCCCTTCATATAATGAAAATGTTCCATCGACAGTTCATTGTCAATTTGTCTTTTACTTCTAAAGTATTGTTTATGAGGACATAATACAAATCCTTATACAGGTCTTATACAGGTAAATATGAACACATGATTTATTAAAATTTCATTGTTTATGTCACAAAAACTAAACTAAAATGCTGAATCAGTGTGTGAAAAACATCCTTACTGCTTCTACAGTAATTAAGAGGGTAAGTATCAGCCATGTACTGCTGATCAAATATACTTTACTAACCAAACTGAAGTTTTGGCAGTTTGGTCTATCTTAAGTGAGTTTATTTATTTTTTTATAAGCTTTTAAAGCCAAATGTGGTTAAATATTTTTCAGTCCCAAAACGTATGCAACAGCTGAAAAGCATGTTTAGAAGCTTGTCAACTAATTCCTTCATTTTCCCTTCAAGAAATTATCTTATCTTATTGGAATAGTTGGTTATTTGTTCAAATAATTAATGTTAGTTACTAAAATATTCATACTTGTGTAAAAAAGTTATATTTTTTCTAAAAGATCCAACATCAAATTTATAATTTCAAGAAGACCCAAAGCCCAGGTTAATCATATTTATTATCATGGCATTAATCAAACAATTGGCTAAATGATGGACCAAACATAATTGCAAAAAACTACTTTTTGCAATTATGTCCTCTCCAGGACCCCTGAATAGACCTTTCCAGGTAGGCTGAGGAGTGTGATCCCCCTATAGTTGGAGCACACCCTCCGGTCCCCCTTCTTAAAGAGAGGAACCACCA
>JAOXYM010000009.1:14702712-14725639 GCA_028567055.1 Leptatherina wallacei
ATATATTTATATATATATATATATATATATATATATATATATATATATATATATATATATATTACTGTGTAATATGGTATAATTAAACTGCCTGCTCAATTAAACAAAAGAAATTCAGATTTTCTTTAATAATTTGCCTAATCTAGCTTTATGTATAAACAAAGAATACATTGAGTACATTGTAGATTGTAAATGCTTGTAGATGAAGCCTGAAAGCAGCTGAGGTTTTATGAGTCGAACAGCTCAGTCCCACATACAATACAGTGGTTCAGCCCGGTTGCACTTATGTGTGAGTGGGTGTGTGGTGTATTCATATGCATGTGGGTTGAGCACATTTTTCTGTGTGGCACTCTATTGCAAACTACTTATACAGCATTTTGACTAAAACACTCACATACACACTTGCAAATGCAAATTGACAGACGCATAAGTGATATGTGAGACAAGAAAAAAAATCAAATTTAAAAAAAAACAAACAAAAAAGAAAACGCAAGTGATTGTATCCAGTGAGTAGGAGAGTAATCAGGCGGATTGAATGAACTACAGTATCAGAGCTGGAGAGAGAGCGCTTTGTTCGTGCGCGAGGGTACAGCCTGCTGCTGTCCTTAGATGAAGTGCATACTGCAGTGCCAGTCCAAAAGCCATGGTCCATCCAATAGAGAGATAAGGGAAGCTTCCACCTCCCTGTAGCCCTCCATGAGTGCTCCAACAGTCAGAGGAGAGAGGTACTGCAGGTGGACAGGGATGACCCCATCCCAGAGGTCTTTAGATCACCACACACATTGTCAGGGACCATGTAGCTGCTTTTGTTGCAGTTGAATGCTTTGGCAAATTCTTGGAAATTCTGTAGGGAGCCCAGAACCCTGTGAAAAATGCAGAGGAGACTGATGGTTGAAGCTGAACTTGCAGGAGTTGAAAGTGATTTGAAACTGAAGTTTGCATGACATGTTACCAGCAGCACAGGGAAAACTGGCATTGAAGAAATACTATTGGTTTGACTTTACCTGAATTTCCCTGGACTGTGTACATCTACTTTGATAGAATTAACAGCTTGTTTTGGTCTGTGTGTCCCACACCACACCTGAAAAGAGACAGATAATAGATGTCCTGTAATAGCCCAATACTGTTCTATACAGCAAAACATTTAGAAATTCATGTCAATCAAATACTCAAGTAATTCACTAGATCATTTATTCATGAATCAGTTTAAAAATCCAGCCATGCAGGTAATTTTTATCCCATTAATGCAACAATTCATTGATAAAAATGATCACCTGTTATCAATTCATCCATCCATAACTTAAATAGGAGAGAAGAAATTTGAGACTTTTTTTTTGTATTTGATGAGTCACAAAGTTACTACGGACACTTGGGGTTGTTCTCTGCCAACTTTACCCTAATAAGATTTAAAATTATGATGCCACTGATAACACAGATAAACATTACCTGAAATCACTAAAATCATTAATACCAACTAACAAAAAAAGAAAAGAATATCATCCTTTTGAGAAGAGCCTTAACCAAGGAGGTGATGTGACTGATGCTGTTTATCTTTTTACTTTACCTCCTCTTAAAAATATATGTCTTTGTAAAAAATCTGACTATGAACAGTTACATCTTTTGATGTTAATCTAGTTTTTTTTCCCCAGGATTTTGTTTAATTCAGGCTTGGTGAGGTTATGCAGTCCCAGACTGTTCTTGCTGTGCATGTTACCAAGTTCTAAAGTGTGATGAAAATGTATCTATGAAAGTTTTTGTGCATACATATGGTTAAAATGTATTACTTTAGTCTTAGGCAGAAATGAAATGTTCATTTCAGCAACATTTTAATACTTGTGAGAGTGACCAAACAACAGCTATTCTTGTAAAACCTGTTATTTCTCATTTAATTCACTTTATGTGTCTCTTTAGCCATTCTGTTCAATGTTATCTCCCCACAAACTTAAATGAAGACAGATGGTTTAATGTCATATATAATTTCAAGAATAGGATAATTACTTTAGTTCTTGGTTGGCAATTTTCATCAATACAGGGTTTTGCTCATTATATCCTTACCTACTGGAATCAGCCAATAATTACCTGAGCAAAGTTTAAGAAGAAGAGTTGATCATGAGAAAGCTCGATGCCAGGCAGTGGTGGCTCCTCTCCATGCTCATTCACATAGTTCTTGTAGGCCTACAATAAATAATATTAACTCATAATACCATTGAATGGCTTCAATTAATAAATAAATAAATAAGGCAACCATATTTCTCTGCTGCTGCTTCTCTGCATTTGGAAAATACAAGCATGTTAGACTTCAAACAGTTCAGGAAACTGTCCGTTAAAACCTGATTTGTATGCCTCTGGAGAAAATAGCCAATATTTCTGTGCATATCCGGATATCAGATAACAGTTATACAGGCCAAGATCCTAGTTATATGCACCAGTGATTGTATGAATGCAGATACATTTGTAAAAAGGTAAGGTGTCCATCAGACGATACACAAGACTGTATTTCAGCACTCATACTTTTGTGCATCACACTATGTCATTAGCATTGCAACCACAGCCTGCAGGTTCAAGTACTAAAACATTTTCCTCTCTACCAAAGAGTTCTGAAAATTCATTGCAGACATGCCTTTATGTGATTTCTGTTTATTATGTATTCACTGTTCTTATTGTGCAAAATGTTTATTTTCTGTCCTTAATCTCAGAGTTAGCCAGAAACTAACTTTTTAGCTTTGTTTTCAAACTCCTTACCTGGTATGCCTGTCGTATCCCTCCATTATCAGCAATGTTCTCCCCAAGGGTGTTGTTACCATTTAACTAGAGGGGGAAAAATATGGATAGAGAGGATAAGCGGGGGAGGAAAGGCATGGTCAGTCATTTTTCCACTCTATTTTAGCAAATCGCAGGTATCAACTTGTGTGATATAAGAAATCATTTCCCTTGGGATAAAATAAAGAAGCATTTGTCAAGAAGAACAATTCAAGAGAGAAAAGACAAACATAGAAAGGGTACTCGTATGTCAACAGAAAATATTAAAGACACCCGAAGCAGAGAGGAGATGAAGCTACAAAACTGGGGGAAAGATTAAAAAATACTGATGAAAAATGTGATACAAATGTGAGGACAGAACGATGAGAGACTGCCAGCAGGAACGTACATGTAGTCCATTGGCCAGGTCCCAAGAGAAGTTACTGTACTGATCAACAATGCACTTGGACAGCTCCAGGAATCTCTGAGTGGATTCTGGTGTCCACCAGTCTTTCAGGTCACCGTCCTTATCATAGTTACGGCCTAAAAAGTAGAACAGATGTGTAGAAGAGGACTGCTTGAGTTTGATGAATCTTCTCTATATCCTAAACACACTTTATCATTGTAAACAGCACTCAAACACTGCTGATGGTTATGTCACATTTGCATTTGATTTGTGTTTCAAACATCTTTCAAGTGAAAAAAAACTTCACATGACCCATTGAAAACGTGTGTTGAGAGACGTCCCGAGGTTGAACACAATTGGAATAACAAAAGCACTTTTCTTTTCAGAAGTGGTGCCAGTTACAAGGGAAATCTTTCTATCCTAAGACTAATGTAGTCTGCAAAAAATCTGCCTCGCAGGAGGAAAGGAAAGCAACAGAGTGGAAAATCATACCATTGTCATCAAACCCATGTGTGATCTCGTGACCGATTACCATGCCGATGCCACCATAGTTGAGAGATTTAGCCTGGCCTTTGCTGAAGAAAGGGGGCTGGAGGATACCTGCAGGGAACACTGAGCAGGAACAATACAAAATTTAAAAAAAGGGTAAACTGGATTGTCTTTTGTCTTTTAATGCTGAACATGTGAAATACCTATTTGGTTTTTGCTGGAGGAGTAGAAGGCATTGACAACAGCAGCTCCAGTTACCCACCTGGAGAAGCGCATGGATTGTATTAAAAACGGCGGTAAGGCAACTTGCACAACTGACACACACACAAAAATTCATATTTGATTGAAAACGTTCAAATTAACCCGCAGTTATTAATACCCAGGCCAATGTTAGCTACCCTCCTGTGCAAAGCTGAACTCTACGTGTGAGTAGGAGTTTGTGTGGGAGAAAGTGAAAGCACTGTGCTGAAAGTGAGGTAGATACTCTAGTGGGTCACACTGCAAGCATCATAGATGAAGTCTTTAAAACGGGTGATTTAAATATTCAAAACTGCAGCTTTAAAATTACAACACATCTAGAACAAGCTTGTTAATCCCCCCCCCGGGAAATCTTACTCTTCTTTGTTGACTTTGACTCTGAGTTTCCGCAGGCGCTTCTTCTGCACATACTCCAGGTTCTGTAGGATGTTTTCAAAGTACTCCTCTGCAGTGTAGCTCAGCTAACAATAACATGCCGACAGAAACAGAAGAATTAGCCGTGATGAGAGCTATCAACACTTGGTCATAAATTCTCCAGTAAAACTCATAAAAGCCAAGAATTCGTCGGGATGACTTCATAGAGGTGAAACGAGGCTTCAGTCAGGCTTCTCTGTATTATGTTACATTAATTCAGTGAATGATGAAAAACATTCACAATTGCTTTTTTTTCCTTTTTTCTCCACCAAACACTCACATCTTTGTATTCATTGTTAAGGAATTTGTCGTCCATGATGCTGTCAGAATAGCCGATCCGTTCACGAATAGCTCGGGCCTGCACAAAAAAAGTTACATCTTAAAATCATCAAATACCCTAAAGAATATCACACTTTTTTTCAAATTTAATCTTTTACCTTCTCCTCAGCTGCTTTCTTGGTCTCTGCATCCATCCAGGTTAGGTCATCCAGGTTACTTATAAACACCTCTCGAATGTCTTTTATCATCTCCTCCATCTAATCTCCACACACGCATACAAACAAAGACAGCAACAACATAAATATGTCACTGATATCTAACAACAAAATATAGCCCACAATATGAAAAATAAACCTTATCTGCTTGTTTATTTCAGCAGCGTGGGATGTTTTCCTCCCAAGGTCTACAGAGGGGGTCAAAAAACATACAAAGCTCACAACACAGTCTTACCACATAGTGTAAATCAAAGTCCTAAAAATACTCTTCCTTTAAACAGGCCGGCTCATTACATTTTCACATATCAATGAGCAGCTCAGGGCTATGCGATGTCTGATCTTGGGCGCCTAAGTTTAGAAAGTATGACTTAATACCTGCATTTTAATAGCTTTTGAAACAGTTGATAAGATCAAAAGTTAGTCATTTAAAAACTAAAAAACTAAAAAAGAAAAATCGAGTACATTAACTTTGGTAAAAAAACAAAACAATAAAACAACTTGTGTTCATGAGACCAAATTAGAAAAGATTTTTTTATCATTCTGGTTGGAATTAGAGTTAACGTCTTCTACTTTAGCTACAAATTTACAAATGCAATCATATAATAATCTTTAATTTTGCATTTATGTATGCATCTAGTCAGAATTTTTCTCTGTAATCTATGCTTTTAAGATACATAACGGCTAACAAGATGTTTAACAATACAATTCCTCTATCTTTTTTTAATCCAAGAAAGAAATGTGTACAATTGAACAAATATTCTTATGCTGGCAGTTACATGCATCTCTTTACATAACACACTTAATGAGCAGAGGTAGCTTAAAGATAATGAGATTTTCTATTTCTGCTAATTCCCATAGCAAGATATTTAAAATATCAACATCAAAAGCTCAACTTTCGATAGGGAAAGCAGTGGTGCAAGTTCAAAGTTTCTATGATTTATTCCTCTGGAGTTACAGCATTTTAAAAATGTTACCGCATGCAGAGATACAAACTGACTGATGCTGCCATGGTGGGATGATGCTGTGCAAACCAAGTGGCTGGTAAGGACATTTTCTGTCCCCACACAGAAAAAAAAATTAAAAGATTCCTATTATAGTGCACAAGCCAACAGAAGAATGACGGCAGCATAGAAATATGGAAAATGAAAAACCTCTATTCTCCTGAGATCGCAGCAAGAGGCTCATCAGCAGACTCCTCGCTAATACAACTCACCACTTCTCAGACAACAAGCTGTTCTTTATCACAAACTGGCAGCAACTACATTGAGTTTTTTTTTTAAATTCCTTCACAAGACTGAATCATTTGGATGCATACGCCGTCTACTCAACACAATACGCCACTTCAGTTTATCAGCTTTTACTTGACTTCATTACCATCCTCTAACCTCCACCATTAAATCAAATTTAACTTATACATTTTGGCAGCCGGCTCAAATTCTTGTTCATTAATAAATGTATCATTACACTGGATGGTCCTGGATGGCTGATCATTGGACATTGAACTGACTGCATGAGCAACGAGCTGGTCTGGCAGCAAAATGGGCAGGAACATCACGGAGTTATGCCAGGTCTCTTTGTGGTTCCTGCAGATGTCTGCCAGATATGATGACCTGATTTCCACTCATTTTAAGAAGAGAATTTAATTCACTTTATAAACATGAGGATTTATTCTTGGCAATACTACATTGTCCATTTTGGAATACAGTGTTAAACTTGGGTACAATTAGTTAGCAAAAGAATTGAAAAACTCTTGTTGATGCTTTTGAACCAGTTAACAGTCTGACAAGCCGTGTCTGCATGAAGGTTTGTGGGGAGTAAAAAGCTGCAGGACAACTCACTTACACGCATAAACTGCATGGCCATGCAGTGGAGGACATAGGCGATGATTTGTACTTGCATGCTCAAAGCAGCTGCGTGTCATTTTTCACTAACCGAACACACACACACAAACACACGCACACCCACACACACAAACGCACACACACACACACACACGGCAGGGAGTTGGAAATGAGCTCTAAATGCCAGAGTAGGCAAACACCCTGAGGATGACAGATATTTATGGTATCTGAGACACTTAAAATTAAGACAGATAGGTTCTCACACATGCAATCTGTTGCACACACACACAGCCACGTGCCAAATTTGCACACACACACAAACAAAGTTGAGATTTACAGTGTGGGTGGTGTGAGCATGACAACAAGGACACCTTGTTCAGCTGCTTTTGGTGGATGCAAGCAGAAAAATACAGGACTGGAGTAGAAACATAAGACACAAAAGTGACAAAACACACTTAGTCAGCTGAGCCTGAAACACATGTTTTCATGCGGTAGGCATTAATAACTGAATACATAAACGCCCACACTACTTTTGGGCTTCCCTGCAGATGCATGTCAATGTTTTCAGTTCAAAATGTCAATAAAGGAGAGAGCATAGCATCCAATTAAGCGCACACATGGCACTAGTAAAGCTGTTGGTAATAGCTTTTTATCTTTCAATCTACATAGATCTATAAATCCAAAGCACATTTCGTTCTCTACTGACCAGTTCTTTGCTCTTTTCAGAGAAGGCTTCCTGCACATACAGCCGTCCGACAGCATTATCCATGTTGTTATTAACGTAAAGTGCACACTGCCGCCACACAGCTGCCTCTGAAGTTGTGCCTGACAGAGCCTGCAGGGAAAGCAACAAGACACAGATCAATTAGAGATGAAAGATTAACTAGTCAGCATATTGGTTAAAGAGGCTCATGGCAATTCTTTATTTGCATGCCCGTAATACATTTCAATTATACTTTGGACTATAAGAAATGGAGCAGTAGGGAAATGATTGGGAAGATGAGGGAAGAGCTTTAACAATTTACCAAAAATATGGATGAGTAATCCGAGTGAAAAATATACTTTAAAGTATTCTCATTTCTAATTTGTCACATGCCGACAACTAGTCAGACAGCATGTGTTTTTTAGTCCAGTAGGCACCCCTTCACCATCACTTAAACGCACAGGAAACTGCTCGGGCTGCATACTGTCAGTTATCAACCTGCTGTTGTGCACTAATGGTAAAACTGACAGGAAATGTTAATGAACACCATAGAAAGACAAGTTGCTGTTGGACAGTATCAAAAGAATGGAGGGAAGGTGGAAGAATGGAGAGAAGGTGGAAGAATGTTATCCAAGTTGGACTGCCAGAATATATCATGAATAAAATCAGCTAAGGTCAAATCTAGATGTTAGATATGTTTTGATTATTGCAATTGTCAATATCAACAAATCCAAACTCCACTACCCCTAATCATGGGAGAGCAGTATTGGACTGTTTTACTTCCTTCTTTTCAGCAATTTGGTAATCATTTTTACTTTCAGCTATTTTAACACTACTTCATTGCACATTAAAGCTGGTTTAAGGTCAGGAAAACATTATGATTGGGTGTTAAAATACATTTTGTATTGAAAGGCTTTACCAACATTTTCCACATTGCCACAACAACATATCACAGCAGCTGTGTTGTGAGCTTGAAAGGCCATGCACATTTAAAAATTATGCTGTGAGGATGCCCTGCATATTAAAAAAATAACAGTCCAAGTTCCTGATCAAGGAGTAACAAGTTGGATGTGACAATGAGTTAGTTTATTAGAGCTTGACTGATAGCCCAGTTTCAGTACTTACACTCTGTGTCAGTCAGTAATGAATGCAATAGAAAAAAAGACCAATTTTACCTCCTATTTAACCAGGTTTCCTTTTATATTTATATTCATTTGTTCCATAACAGAATAATAAAAAGATATGGTAGCATGCAACAAGCATCAAGACATTATTGTGCTAAACAACTAAATGGAGTCACTGAGCAAAAGGGCTAGGTAAGAACTTTCTGTCTCTTGAAAAAATGGTTGATGTAAAATGACAGAAACAGCAACTTGATCAAAGGTTAACAGACACAGGCCCCCGATCGTTGGAGCAAATACATCATCAATCAAACTGCTCCTGCAATTAAGTGTTTATATTATAACAGTATCCATCATTTTGACTGGGAATAAAACATGTAATAAAATAATCCAACGCGTTTGGTCAAACTGAGTCGATCAAGTCTAACCTGCAGCATGTTTTTGGCTGTTTAATCAATCCTGTCACTCTAACGAGGGACTCTGGAAAAAAAAAAAAAAACTTGATAAGCAAGCCTATGTGACTGAAAATATACCATAGGAAAAAGCAGGTTTATATTGAATGAACCGTTGGACTCCAAACTTTAAATTGGTTAGAAGTTGCTGAAAATCGAAACAATTTGTTAATGTGAACAAACTTTGTCAGCTCATCCATCTAACTGGTTGCTGGCTGGTTAGATAAACACTCTGCTGTGAAGATGAAATGCTGGCAAAGCAACTGAATCAAACAGCTTTTTCAGGTGTAACGTGGGTACTCATGAGTTTCTAAACTAGTATTGACAATGACAGTCAACATTGGCAGCGCTGAGGTTGGTAACCCCAGCAGGCTGTGTCTGTGCAAAAAGTCATTTTGCATGAAAATATCCCACTATGATGGTTGTGAGCACTTGTCTTAAATCAGCTGTTCAATTTAATGTTCAGTACTTTGGTTTAGAAAACCTAATGTTAAAATCATATTTCTTAAGAAAAACAAAAAAACAAAAACAGAGCTGGCCTTTTTTTTTCCTCTTTTACTTTCAAACATCTCTTCCAACAACGGGAAACTTTCAGTGACCTCAATTCACAAAGTGATTAGGACTGTAGGCTGCATCTACACACGAATCAGACCGTTACAAGTATATTGCCTTATAAACCAGCAGAGGGCACTCTAGTATCAGCTTGACCTAATGAATACCCTTGAAATCTCGTAGTAAAATAAGCTAATATTATGCTTGCCATGTTGCTGCAGAAATACAGGAAACAAGCAATACAAGCTGTCCTAAATGGACAAGTGGTGTTTGGTATTTTGGGTTTAACAGAACAGGGTATAGAAATTAATCAAGATAAGGCCGCTTGTCATCTTTGCACAAAGCAGCCATCTTTCTTTTTAACAACAACCAACCAGACTCAACTGCTAAGCTTGTCAACTAAATACAGCAGCAGAAGATTCCCGTTTATGTAACGCTAGGTGTTCATGCTCGTTTTACTGCAGATGGCTGGATTCGTTTCAGTGGAGAGATTTCGGGAATTTACTGTATGGAATTTGGAGCCCTGGTTGAACATTTCATGACACACAGCAGTCTCACACATCATACAGCTGAACAACACCACATAAAGACAATACCAAAGGATTCAACACTTGTTCAAATCAAAGACAGATGGATGCTGGCCACACATGCTCATGTGACGGACCCACTGGAACTTGACAACTATTTCCTGTGTACTAAGAAGCAGCCATGGACGTTTTCCTCTTTGTAGAGATAATTTGAAGCACACTTGATGAATTCAAAGTCTTTCATGTAGCAGCTGAAGTTGCACAGCTGACATTTAGGGAGGGCGGACACATTCCAAGAAATCTATTCAAACGTGACTTTGGAAAAAATTTTTAAAAAACAACAAAAGGTTTCAGTTCATTTAAGAGTATTTTAAGTAATGGTCAACATCAAAGTCAACATCAGTTGCTGTACCTTGCGGAAAGCTTTCCTTGTGTCTCTGTAAGCTCTGCTCAGGCCCACCACCATGTTCATAGCGAAACGCCAAACCATGTAGTTCTGCAGATCCCTGAGAGGAGACAAATCACACAAAGCTCACACACAAAGCTACACCCAATCACACCTACGTTTTCATGAACATACACACCTCTTGGTGTATTTAGCCAAGACAAGGTTGAGTCTTCTGTAATAGTTGGGGGAATAGTTTATGATTTTCTCTGTGTCAGGAATGCTGATGTTGACAGTATCCATTATCTTAGCTGTGAAGTAACTCCAGTTGAATACCTTCAGGTTGGGTAAAAACACACAAAAAAGGAGAGAAAAAAACATGTGGAGGAAAGAAAGGTAAAATGCAAACAGAATCTGACAGGCAAAGAGTTTATTTTTACCTGTGATTCAACCTCGAGGGTAAAGTTGGCGTTTAGGTCCCCCAGTTCCATCTTGTTGTAAAGCAACACTGGATTGTTCCGATCCTCTGGAGTATCAGTGGCCTCAAAAAGAGCAAGACAGACACTAAAAGAATCAAGAATGCCATCACAGCCCTGTTATTTCCTGACACATGTACACTTTCAGTGCAGCTCCAGACGCATCAAACATATTTAGCATCCCAAAAGGCCTCAAGTCTGTAAATGTCAGAGCTCGAACAGTTTGACTGGCTTATAAAAATGAGCAGCCGAGTGGAGGGGAAGTGAAGCATGTCAGCGAGCATCGCCAAGCAGAGACCGAGCCAGAGGAGAGACCAGCCCAGAATGACAAAGCTGAAGAGCAGAAACCTGTTGACGTCTTTGAAAAGTCATGTTGGGATCAGACTGGTCAACAGCTCGTCTGACACGTTGACAGAAGTTTGGGCTACAAGCAGGTGACATGAGGGTCATATAGCTTATAAAAGACAAGTAATGTGTGAAGTTGAGGAGATAATTCAAGGTAATATTTTCTCATTTTCCCTATGGACAATGAGTTTCATTGTTTGCAGGACAGACAGATGATTCATAGCATACTTTATAACAGAGCGGTCAGAAAATATTAAGCAGTCAGTTTTCAACAGAGCTGCCGCCAACGCAAGTTCTGAAAGTTAACATACAAGGGCTCAATGGATGAACCCAAATAAAAGATGACTAGGTCCAATTTTTGTCAGAGCACGAGCGTACAAGCTGGCCAAAGGTGATGGGAAGTGGTGCGGGAGTAGCTCATCACTGAAATGTAGGTGAATACATTTGCCAGGGATTTGAAACAACAATGATCTACCAGAGCCACCAAAGGTTAATGGCTTCACAAATCGTTGACTACACATGCCACAGAGGCAAAGAAACATTCTCTGGTTAATTTACAATCCATAATTAAAAAGTATTCTGCAGAGTCAGTGACTTCATTCATTTAATACTTCTTAATTGCTTGCCATCCAAACAACCCTGTTGTGTTTATGTCAATGATTGGCATATATGCCACTGGAGGTCAGTGAAGCATCCAGCATATATATGTGCTGGCTGAGATGCAATTTAAATGGTGTGCAAACTCTGCTTACTCAGTGTGCCGCTCCTCATATAACTATACGCCAAGTAAGCCAGTTGAGAAATGGTTTGAATCACTTCTATGTTTTTAGTCAATTGCACAGTCCCGGGGATGCTTTGCAAATTAGCCAAATGGAGCTGATGCATAGCTGAAGTTAGATCCTCTTCCTCCAAAAAGCCAAAATGTATATTTCATTTCCATTGTTCTCTGTAAGCATGCATTACTTACATTGGCAATGTCCCTCTCCAAGTCCATAACTCGTGTCATTTCCTCTCGAATACTGGTTTCATTTATGCCCAGTCCTCTGTCAGAGCGAATCAGCTTAGCCAGGTCAATCATAAACTGCTCGTAGGCCCGACATGCCTGTGAAACACAAACTCATTAATGTTTGTTTAAACAAAACCACAAGTGACCCCATGTACTTATCCACAGATATACTCAACCAGCCTAGTGTAGTTACTATAGGCACTGCTTTCTGCATACCAATCAACAGTCAATAGTGAACTGTAAAATAAAACCAGAGCAGAGGATGTCTGTTTCCGCCACATAACATCTGGTCTGGATTGGGACAGAACCAAATTTTCTGTTTTTCCTCTTAGATTTTAATCACCACTTTCTGCCTCAGGGCATGTTTTATTTCATTACATGCACACTTGCTTAAAAGATCATGTTAACTGTATAAAGTGTGCAAAATAAGCAAAGTTAAATCATTATGATGCTGATGTTGTAGCAGATGCCCTCATCTGTTGGGCACTGGGTTGTCCAAAACAAACTCCAGGAGACTTGGAACCAGACTCAGTGGCACTGACCCAAATGAACACATGGAGTTGATTTCATAGTGCTTTAATTATGTTACAAGTGCATGTATATGTATGGGAAATGTAAGCACACCTCTGCATAGGGACCATTGCAAGCGTAGTAATCTCTGGACAAGAGGCCGAGGCTTGTCTGTTGGTCGAACTAGCAAACCATAGGAAGCAAAAAAAGTTGGATGAATTATGTTAAAGTGACCGTATGAACATGAATAAACAGACATTGGCTTTCCAGCTACATAAGTGCACATACATGAATGATATGCGAGTTGGAATCTCTGTCATCCGTGCCGACAAAAAAGTTCACCAAGAGTTGAGTTCCATATCTCTCGTTTAACCTGGCAATGACATTCTCCAATCTCCAAGTTTTCCCTGTAGAAATAAGATGGAAGAAGAAGTTTCAAAGGAATAAATCCAATAAATGTTATACCGTAAGATTCTCCTGTACCAAAGTTGGTCTCCCAGTTGTCCACAGCTATGGGCCACTCAAATATCTCATGTAGCATGTCCAGTAAAGGTGCTCCTCCTCTGAGCTCAATTAAACCTTAAAGCAAAGACAAGCAAAAGAAAAAACATTACTTTTGGGAGCATAAAATAATTTTACCAATCAATTGTAAAAGAGTTTCATATAATTTCATATCAATTTTAGGGAGATTTCAGAAGGTTCTCTTTTGTTCCTTCCAAGCCAGGGTACTTTTACAGAATTCCTTTGTTTATACCATCTAATGCTGTAAAGCTGGAAGACAGCGACTCTTACATTTAAAACTAATGTGTTTTAATGATGGCTTGGCAATACAATAACTGAATGAGACACAGATAATCTTCAATGCAGAAAAAAACAAAAAAAAAAACAGATTTTAACATGTTATGCCTGCTGACTCACTCTCATTGGTACAGGACTTATAAAGAGTCTTAGCCTTGGTGAGTGCAGCAGCTTCCCCCTCCACATTTTTTTCAAGGACACCTGCAAAAAGCATAAACAGCAAGGATGAAAAAGCGAAACAAATATAAAAGAATGAGTACTTGAGGTAATGTGGACTGGGGGGGTAAATGACTGCAAGTAGGATGTGAAGTTGTTTTCATCTTGGTTCAAAAGAGTGTTGCTTTAAAGGCATTTAATTATTCTAAATTGAGGGAGTTTGTCTGTCCTCGCGTCAGAAAGTTCAATCAGAAAAGTTTCAGAAGCCTCCAAATAGAATGCATTCAGGAACAAAAGAGACATTGCTTTGAAGAAGTGATGTATTTAAAAAGGGGGGAGAAAGGGGTCCTTTTTTCCCCCATAAACATATTGTTGCCTCCTGAAAAGCAAAAGAACTGGGAGGATATTTTGCATATGGCAGTTGTCACAGTTTTGGATACAATGTCTAAACATCTAAACTGGCAAAGATCATGAGCTCAGAGCATTGGCATCATAGCAAAGGATGTGTAAAATGAACAAGACATACCAGGGGTGGATAGGGGAAAAATGCCCTATACTCCAGAACTGTCTCAAAATAGAAATGTAAATAACTTAAGTCTTCTTTTTATGCCGTTTTCCCTTTTCTGTTCCACTACCCTTTAGCTGTAGACATGTAACTAATCAAGGAGCATTTTTAAATGTAATATGAAGATAAATTAAATGATTATATAGATCATCAATTACCAGTTCGTATAATTATAGCTGAAACAATGTGCTCAAGGGAAGCAGCAAATATTTTTATAATCATTAAGGAGGCCACTTTTTCCATTATTTTTTCTGAATTTCATTTTTTTCTGAATTCAGAAGCATTCAGGTGTGGGTTACTACAATGCCGAGGAGGAAACACATCAGCAGTGACATTTGGTAAGCATTTGTTGAAACATTCAGAATGTGCAAACTATCAGAAAACTCCAAAAGACCCAAGAGCTATCTCAGACTCTGCAGGCCTCGGCTAGCATGTTAAACATTTAGGTTCATGATGGCACAATTAAAAGAAAATGAACAAGTATGGTTTGTTTGAAAGGGTTGTTAAAGAAAACCCCTTTTCTCTATGAAGAATACTATAGCATGTCTTAGGTTTGCAACTTTGCATCTCAGAAAAACCACAAGACTTCTGTAATAATGTCCTTTAGACAGACAAAACCACAGTGGAGATGTTTGGGCATAAATCATAGCACCACATTTGTGAAAAAAACAAACAAAAAACATCAGCACAAAACACTCCATACCAGCTGAGAAGCACAGTGGTAGAGGGTTCATGATCTAGGGTTATTTTGCAGCCACAGGACCTGGACATCTTGCAGTTATTGAGTCAGCCATGACCTTTCCTGTATACCAAAGTGTTCTGCAGTCAAATGGGAGATCGTCTGTCTGCCAGCTAAGCTTGGCTGAAAGTGTGTCATGTATCGGGACAATGATCAAAAGCACATCAGCAAATCAGAATGGCTGTAAGAGAAAAGAATCAAAGTGTTGAGATGACCCAGTTAAAAAGTCCAGACCTCAACCCCTATTGTAATGCTGTGGCAAGACATTAAAGGGGGTAACATGCAAAATTTACTTTTTTTTAGCCTTTCCACATGTTATGTCATTCCCTCCCCAAAAACATGCCCCGTGGGTTGCTTTCACTCATTCATGCATATTTGAGAAATCCCTGAATTTCCTGTGGAAGCCACCGAGGGGAGCAAAAACGGCTGCTACTGCATAGCACCTCCTATTTTGCAAAGCTCCTCCCCATCCCTTGCAGAGTTCAGCTACAGCAGAGCACTCCTTACTCCCCCCCCCTCCCACTCAGCTGCAGCAACATGCTGAAGGGAGCGTGTCAGAAAGGGTCGGAGAATCTTAAAGGACACAGACGCGAATTTTCAAGGCTTCATATACAGACACGTTCCGAGTTGAATTTCTTTTGAGTTGTTTTTGTCTATAAACAGCATTTTCAAAACAACTGAAGGTAACACATTTATTTGATAGTGCTATTAAAAGGTTGTGCCTGAAAATGACATGATACCCTCCCTTTAAGAAAGCAGGGCAGAAAGAAAATGCCCACAGCCCTTCAACTTTCATGAACTGGAGCTCTATTGAAAGAAGCTGGCCAGATTTCCTCAACAATGGAGACTGATAGTGTCAGTAAACAATTATTCTACATTATTGCAGTCATATGCAGTTAAACGCTTTTAAAAAAGAATCATAGGGTGTACTTTGTGTCACCACACATTGATTCAGCATTTTGGCAAAATTGTGTGACCTAATGCCAGTGTTAAATGTTTTGTTGGTTTTCTGTCTCATTTCAAATTTGTCTCAAGTTTTGTAATAATACTAATACGTAACCATTTTAAACACAAGACTTCTACTTCTATCAGAGTAAATTTTGCAAAGTGGTATTAGTATATTTACTTAAATAAAAAAAAAAGGTACTTCCTTGTCTACTGGGAGTCACAAATCTGAAGGGGAGGTAGTAAAAAGGCCATTTGAAAACAAGAGTGAATGCCATTGCTTGTTTTTATTACCCATGTTCATTGCTTCTTCAACACCTGTTGTGGTCATATGGACGCCAGTTAGCTCAGCCCAAGGCTAGATAGTGTTTCTACGGTAGACAGCTAATCAAAATGAGTGATAAATGTTGGGGTTGTAAACTTATTCAGCTGAGAGAGGACAATGGGACCAGTACACTCTCCCTGTGTGTTGCCTCAAGGCACTCAGTTGCATATTGTAGAGTAATGGAGTAACATTTCCCACAGGAGATGGTCACTTTAACAACAAACATAACAATGAGCTTAAATCTTCACATCATCAAGCTTCAGTCTAACATCCACCCACATTCAAACGTCTCCAGTTTTAGAGTTTGCTCAAAACCACTGTTGTGAAAGACAACCGATCCGGCTTTTGTGATTAAGGTAGACAGTCTGTGCATCAAACATCAGCTCGATTTCAGCTTCCGTTTGTGTTTGATTGCTACTGAAACACAAATTTATTTTATACTAGTAACCTCAAACCTCTTATAAGCTTATCACAAAAACTGGGAGGTGTGGGGGTCGGGGTAGGCAAGGGGCCCTTTCAGAAGAAAAGAGAAAACAGCTTGTTTAGTCTGTGAATGTCACACCAGCAAGTTGTTACTAGTTATGATTTACAGCACACGGTTTTCTATCCAAATGCTATGATGTGTTGCTCCATAACACCTGGTGATACTTGAGGAAACAGCTCTGCTTAGCTATGCTGAAGACTATTGAAGATGAATCATTTTGTACAACAAATGTCATAATAAACAAGACGGATCATTTCTTTAAGCCCTTGAACAGAGACAAATTTGTTACTTTTTCTAGTTTTTGGTTCATCAGTCTTTTCTCTTTATATGAGCCAGGAGACTTTGGTAGTGTTTTAAATCAGTAACAGTGTGAATGCTTTATAGAGATTTTGTAATAAAAATACTACATGATGTAAATCTCTTAAGTCCAACTGCCTTGTAATAAACTTCAAGTTCATGCAAAATGGATGTAAATAGCTGAACTCATGATTGCTGTTGCAATTGTTTATGACAGCTTAGAATAAAGGAACAGACATTGTGTGTTTTACTGTTTAAAAATTAATGCCTTGTACATTTACATAAACTTATTCTATTGATGTATATGTAAAGAGTGTCATAAATTCATGAATTTATGAAAAATCTTAGACTTAGACTAGTGTTAATGGAGATTAATTGGGGTCTCTAGCATTACTTTTTGGCTACTTAAGATTCCCTGAATCATTGGTGTCAGCTGGTTTAACATTTTAGACAGTGCATCTTCTTTGCATTCATAGCATGCTGACACAATCAGGTTTTCCAGCCACATAACGCTGCATTATGTGCTTCAGAACAATGCATGTACCAGTTTCTCAGCCTCCTTCTGACTTCACAGAATACAAAAACTAGGATTTTTTGGATTAAATTAAGTTTGCTTGTTGCTTTTGTTCAATTGACAAAATATGAGGCAAAAACCAGCATTCACTAGCAAACATCTCTGAAACCAACCATGCTTTTCAAGCAGTGAAATTGCATGCAATGAATTATATAAAATATGTACTGTTTTGATGGTATATGAGCATGTGCTCCATCTATAAATGGTTTGCGTAACTGAAAATATAAAAATGTTTATGGCCAAGTATTTATGGGAGCTTGCTAATAGTTTAATTAGATCTGTTTGTTCAATATATTGCTGCAACAAACAGCTTACGTGAAAAGCTAGTCTAGTTCTTAATAAAATCATGACTTAAAGCTCACTTAAAATATATATATATTTGTTTAATCAGTTTTAAAAGTTTGAATTTCATTTGCCTCAAAACTTGCACACATAAAATGCCAACATCTGATACAAGCAGACAATATCCAAAATATAAAAAGCAGCTTTGTGGGGTGAAGTGATGCCACCATGAAAACAACAGCATTCCCACAAGCAAGATGCAGGAATGAGTCATGGATAGTGATGTCCTGACCATTTTCCCCTTGTTGTCACCACTGTTGTACATTTTGTATTGTCCAAGAAGCAAACCCAACTGGTGGTGGTAGTACAGCATCAGTAATGGTAATGGTAGTAAAGCAGGACTGACAGTGGGAATACTGCAGGTAGGACATGACCTTTAGATCCTGAATTCAGGTTCATTAAAAAAAATTATCTGTGTAAAAGTATAACATCATTTTCATACCACAAGGATCTTACAGGTGAATTTAGCTGATGGCCAATCAAAAGGGTAGACACCAGCCACTCTCCTCTCCTACAAAGTCTCCAAAGTAAACTTGATGAGTGAGCACCAAAGTAATGAGCTGTTGTAAGGAGGGTTGAGCATTCCATCTTTGCAGGCTCATGCTCTAGGGACTTCATTTTACTTTGAGTAAAGATGTTCCCATGCAAGGAGGATTTTCTGCTTGGGGATACTGTACTGTTCTGGTATAACATGCATGCATCAGTTTTTTTATGAGTAAACACTCATTCCACAGTTGTTGGCACTTTTTTTTAGTCATTTACTTTTAATAAATCTGATGAAAGATAATAATTAGTGAGCTTCAGACTCAGGCATGTTGAATTTTTGCACCATCACTCTTTGCATTTTTTTCTCTCAAGAAGAAAGCAACAAAAATATTTCTCCAAAACAAACTTTGAAAATACTCAGAGAGGATTATCGTGCAAGTAGGGCAATCTTTTGGCTTTGACAAGGCTTCACAGATCTAAACATGACTTTAGCACTGCCTGTCATTCAGTGTTATCTCAAATGTTCCATCACCAGATACACACCATCACACTCTTCATCTCAAAGCAGCACCAGGATCAATACAGGAAAGAGGATGGATCTTAAATTACATAGAAAGCTGACAAGAAACTCTCCCCTGAGTGCATAAGACATCACTCATGTCACTGTAAGTTGGGATCAAAAAAGATGAGAGACAACATTTTTTTTCCTCAATTATAATTTTGAAACCAACAGTCATAGTATAGAAGAGATAAAAAACTAAACCAATTTCATACTATAATCCTAATTGATCTTAAAAAAACAACTCACACCGTAATTCATTTTAAAACTAATTTTTTCAGCTCAGATGGATTAAATTACACATCTATTTGTCTAGTTTGTCAAGTTTTTTCAGTTTTACATTAAAAAAACCAAAACAAAAAACACACCACACTTTTGTTCCAAGAATTACCCTCATGATTTGTTTGTTGAACTTCAGTGAAACAAACATTTGGTTTCAATTTTTTAGGAAAAGTTTTATGCCTGTTCCGGTTTGTCTGTCAGCCTTACTGAAAACCTCAGAATTTCATGGAACTTGGGGGAAAGAACAAACCCATTAAATGTGCCTCTTTTGTCAGATATCTTCAACATTGTCAACATGCAAGCACACTGAATAACTTCACACCACATGCCTACATCCAGCCATCATCACCTACAGAGGCAGCTTTTACTTGTAAAGACATTGATTGGGTTATAACAGGGATGTAAAGATTAACTGAAATGAATTGTCAGCAGATTTTAATGGTAAAGATGGGCTTATAATGGTAAAAGGAATTTTGGTTGAAAAACAAAAAACAAAAGAAAGTGCCTAGAGATGACCATTTGTATTGTGCCAATTCACAGCAAAGCTAAATTGAATTGACAGGGGAAAAAAGGCCAAGACACAGATGTTCTACAACTGCAACTTGGCACGAATAACAGCAATTATAGCATCTATTGCCCAAGTTTTAACTAAAGATTTATGACATTATGGTGAGGCTGAGAGGCTGCTGTCATGACATGATACACAGACTAGAGCTGTGGTAAACGCTACCCTCTAAACATTAGTTCAACAAACATACCAGAGTTGCATCACAAAATATTGAGTTAAAACAATATATTTCCTTTGCTTTGAAGGACTTAAAATCCCAACAGTTTCTGAACTTTATCTATTTAAATGGTAGCAAAACAACACTGCATTTATATAAATGGTTTTAATTTAGAATGTAAAATGAACATCCATGTAAAGGCAAATGTTATGAATTGCATGAGAATACATAAAACTGGACCAAATAGTTCTGTTCAAAAAAGCATCCCTAAAACATTATAATTTGTCTTAAAAAAGGGAAAGATAACATTTAGTTCCTAAGCAAAGTCCTCCTCCCCTAACACCCCATGGGTGGTTTGTTCATGGAGGCAGAAATGATCCATAATTGTATTCAAAGAATACCTCTAGCAGTATTGAGCGCAACTACAGGTGAAGTGTAAAACGGTGTCCATAAAAGTGTGTATGAGATGTTGGAATACTGACATTTCTGCTGGTAGTCTTCTTTTATTGGTTCAATGCTGGACAATGATAAACAGGCTCAATTTGTTGGCATTATACATTTAATGTCCTCCAAGATCCTCTGAAATATTTTTTCCTTTTCATTTAACGGTCCCGACTTAGATAATAACCTGGGCTTAGGTTCATGAAATCTGCACAAAACTGCAAATATCCACAATACTTCTCAGTCTGCCTAAAGATGATGAGTGCAAAAGGTCCTTACCAAACATGTCAGAAATGCCCAACAAACACTCAGTGAGGAGCTATTTTTTCCATCCCAATTAGCAAAAAACACAAATTACCCATTGAATGCTTCGAGAAAGAAAAACTATAAAAACAATCATGTTTACCAAGCAACGCTGACCTCTTGAGAAATTGGATTATTTTGACCAACAAATTAAATGGATGATGGGGCTATAGTTTCAAGGGTATACAGAAGAATAAATTAAACAGAAAAGTCAATTTGTTTTGAGTTCGTTTCAATCAAAGGAATTGTTTCCAACTACAGTAATAATTTCATAATTGTTTTCTGTAATTCAATCATATAAGTTCATAAAAGGATTGAAGAAACAATCTTGCTGATTGTTTGGAAATGGAAAACTATTGGGACCATTGAACTGAAATGGAAAAGTCTGTTTTAATTTAAAGAAGCTCTCTGTAACTTTTCAAACCTAAAACACTGTGTTCTGGACTCATTAGATGGATCCATTCTGCTCAGTTCAGGAGTCGCCGCTGCTCAGCAGCATCCTGAGGCTGAAAAACCGCACTATACAACTTTCACATCAGGGACGTTGCATAACGCTGCAGCTGAGTTTCGCTTTACACACTGTTTCACTAGCAAGATATAAACACAGCGGCCGTTATGAGCGTGCACCTTGACAGAGTCACCAAAGAAATGCAAGAAGACATTATCGAAGAAAGAGAGGAGGACTAAGATAAAGATACAGAGCAAGAGATAATAGGACTGTTTTAGTGGCTGGAGAGAGCTCACAGTACAGGTAGGATGCATGATGGATGCCGAATTAACCGTTGATAGGAGAGGCGTCACTGAGAAAATTGTAAAAGTTCTGCAGTGTGTCATTAAGTTAGCTTATATCAATATCAAAAGTATGAAGAGGGTAAAACTGTATTCAGTAAATGAGACACTTCTCTGTAAATAATCTAATTTGAAAAACGAACACCGAGTCGCAACTTCCTTTCCCGGTTATACTGCGCTTCACTCGAGAGTGGCGGCAGCAAAAAGGCAACAATAGAGGAAGTCGGCCACAGCCAGATGGTCCCCTGCAGCCTGGACTTTAGGTCTCTTTTCAGTCATTACAGAAAACTACCCCACATCGTTCTGTCTATCCAAACGTAACTGTAACTTCATTTGAAACACTTGAAGACTTTAAATGTTACTGTCGCTAATACTTCGTTATTAACATTGACGGTCCCACGGAACGAGGAAGCGCCGTGGAGCGGTTGCATCGCGCTTTGCGGCACCAGGAGCTACAGAGCAGAGCATCGCTGTCGCGGCAGGATTCTCCAGTTCACTCAATCACCCGAGGATCACATCATTCCATTTAACACTGGAATTACCAGGATTTCCAGCCTCCCCTACAGTCCCCCATACCCTAGATCTATTCATTTAATCACCTCACTAAATTACCTGTTTTTCACA
Source organism: Leptatherina wallacei (assembly GCA_028567055.1). Lineage (NCBI taxonomy): Eukaryota > Metazoa > Chordata > Actinopteri > Atheriniformes > Atherinidae > Leptatherina > Leptatherina wallacei. The sequence goes on from JAOXYM010000009.1 coordinate 14,724,865, forward strand.
TCAGACACTCAGCCTAGGCTTCTGACTCTGCACCTCACAGAAATGGGTTTTTTTCTATTCTACCTTCTGTTCAAATTTGTAGTGATGAATACATCTTTGTGGTATTCTGTAAACATTAAATGCTCAGCTAAGACGATCATTTTTACAGATTCTGAATTTGCATATTTAACTCACTGCTGCCAAAGACGTCTTTTGATGTCTTTTCAAATCCGAACGTTCACTGCCAAAGACGTCAAAAGACGTCTTTTGCGTTTTTTAACGGGGGGGGCTGCAGGACACTTTGGCGGAGTTTGTCTGTAAAAATCAAGCATCAATCATGAAATTTGGTGTAATTATCCCCTGATGATGGCAGTGCCAGAACAGCCTATAAATATGTTAGTGGAGCAGGAAGTTGAGGGTTTAGTGTCTAGCGAGTGATTGACAGAAAACGGCGAAGTGTTCGATGAAGCAATTCAAGCAGCTCACTTTGGAGCAAAATATGTGTCGTGGAGGTTTGGTTATGGAGATTTTCGGCGGCGATGTGAGTCAGCAGCAGGCGGTATGAATGCGTACGTACGTAGACACACACGCACACACACAGGATATGAGGGTAAATGGATCTTTTTTTTGTCTGTTGTGAAACTAAACAGCTTTTGCTTTATAGTGAATAAATTTATGTTGCCACCAAAACCCTTCTGCTCAGTTTGTTTTTGGCCGTTACATAGAAGTAAACAACTGTTCAGATGTTCAAGGTGTCACTAAAGTAACAAATATTGGCATCAAAGTCACATTTTTG
>JAOXYM010000009.1:14741016-14753695 GCA_028567055.1 Leptatherina wallacei
TGCCATTCTGTAGCCTGCCTCAAGTTGCTGAATTCTCATTTAGTAGCCTACACATTTTCTAACCATTGCAATTCATTCTGTTTGTAATCTACATAGATATAATATACATCAAAACATGTGTCATGATTGTGAATGTGAATGTGAATGTGTTACATGAATGTGTTATACAAAAGCAGTGTTTTTTTTTTTGTTTGTTTTTTTTACTTTTTGAGATAGCGCTGCTGTGATGGACTGGCGACCTGTCCAGGGTGTACCCAATTGCTACTCATTTGAATGGTGAGCATTCTCCAACCAATGGACACACAGTTTTTGTTTTGTTTTTTTGTTTTTTTTAAAGCAGCTTAGCATACAGCTTTGATTAAACAATTAAACTGGGAATTTCATACCATGCATGGTGTGTTGTATTTGATTTCAATAAAATATTTTTTTTTGTTTTTTTATTTAAAGATCAGTTAAGAAATATATTTGTTTAATAAATGAAACGTTATTTTAAACAGTTCTACTCTTTGTGATTTTTTTTTATATGAAAAGATAAAAGAAATTCTTTCAGAAACAAAAGAAATCTGTTCATATCCAGAATGATTGTCAATGAACAAATCAACCAAGCAACTGACCTACATACAGGGACACAATTTTATTAACAAATAATGGTTTTGCAAATGTAGGTTTTTTTTCCGGATATTAGTGTGTTAAGTCAAAAAGTTAAAGGCAGAAATATGTATACGCTCTGTTAAACTGGGAATAAAGTTGGGAAAAGATCTATCTTTGTTGTTATATCTTCTTCAAAATAGCAGGAAGCCCCACTCTCTGTTTAAATCATTTATAGCATGTTAACAGACAATTTATTGGATATTTTTATTTAGTATCAATGCAAATACTCATAAGTCAGACTGAAGAAATTCTTGTCCATACATACAAAACTACTGTTTAATTTTTTTTTTATTTCCTTTCATGTTTTTATTGTTATATGATATTCAAATTGTATATAATCTTCAGGACTCTTAAACTGTAGTAGCATTTTTGTCTTATGAAAATAATTTCAATAAAATATGGAATGAAAAAAAACTCTCAATATCTTGCTGTTGCAAATTGATCTTTGCAAACTAACACCACCAAGGAACAGCCCACAGCCCACAGGCCATCTTTGTCTACTTGGGATTCTGGACTAAACATAAACATGACCAGATGGAACCGTTTTCTGACCTTTTTTTCCCTGAGTCTTCTTTTTTTCACATTTCATTTGCAACTGTTTCAGTGAAAATATTACATCGCTATGTTGTCAACAAATTAAATATTGAGCCAATTACATGGCTGTACAGTGATGCTTCTTCTGCTATCAATCATGGGATTTCTGGGAGAGTGATATATGCTTAACTGCGGGTGGGCCTGACATTTGAAATTCTAGATACAATCAGTAATGAGATCAGACACACAATCTATCAGACTATTTGATTGCCTTGCATCACAATTCCTTCACTGATTCACTGTCTTACTATTTCCTATAGAAGTTCAGACTCATCCCACCAGAACTAATGATCTATCCGCCTCCAGTCCTAAAGTTTTCAGCCACTATCTTCAACCAGCTCAACAGCTACCTAACCCTTCCATCACTTCACAGAGAGGCCATCATTAACAGTCTTGGCCCACACATGCTCTCAGCCGAACTGATTTCCTGAAACTCTTTCAGGGCATATCTTACTGTCTGGCAATTGCTCATTTCAAGCTGATATATCAGTCATACTCATATGTTCCTCCACTATCGAGATGTACCTGTCAGGTATCAACTTTTTCTTTAAATTCTCTCCGCTCTAGTGTTTCAGACATTACAATTCAAACCTTGGCCTCACATATTTAAAAGAAATAGATCTGATCAATGCAAAATCTCATTTCCTGTCGACATCTTGTGAAGCCCTTATAAGTTGCAAGCTGAATATGTCCAACCCATGTTAGCTGCAGATGTCTCACCACGACCTTCATTACAGAAACAGAGAGAATGCCTATGAAAGTTGTACTTTGGAATAGTGATTTAAAAACATGATTCAAGTGTCTGGTAGCACCTGAGCTAAGAACAGCTTTTCATCATGCTCTGTTATGAATCCTATTAACCATGAACTCAGCTGGAGGCATGGCAAACGCACACGCAGAGTTAGCTACTATTGAGGTGAAATGAAAACATATTAACATGGCCTTTTCCTTCTTTTAGGATTTCCTTTTTTGGTTAACAGTTTTTGTGCAGTTCTACCAAACTTTCAATAATTCACAAAGTCATTCAAAAATTCAAATACTCTTTGCTTTTCTTTATATAAGCACAGGTTATTAATCTTTGCAGAACTCACCAGTCTTCTGGGTGGCAAAGAGGATGATGAGGGCAACAATGACAATAAAGAGCAAGGAGACGATAGTAATGAGGCCAATCTCCAGGGAAGTCCAGCGGGGCTTCTTAGCCGATTTGGGGGTGTTTGTCTCTGTCATTCTTATGTCTCCTCTTTCAGCAGCCGGCTGTATAAACTCACCTAAGGAGAGATTGAACAATTAGTCACCTGGGAGCAAATGTATCCACAACCAGTAAGCCGACTTACCCTTGTTGCAACTTCTTTCATTTGATTATAGTGTTTTTTGTCTGGTTTATTTTAATATAAGCTGATTAATATCCAATTTCAACCTGTTCTCACTCTTAACTCATCAGAGCTGAACACTTGATTGTTTTTATAACTTAAAGGGTAGCCTACAGACCTCAATAGAAACCTTCAATGCCTGAAATAGATACAATGAGACCGTAACTAAATGAAAATGTCACCATCACCGTGGTTACCCAAAAAATGGATGAGAAAAATGGTTTTAGAACAAAGAAATGTGACATCTTTTTGGGTAACCCGGTGAGCATACTGGAATTTCAACTTCTAGTTGAAAACTGGGGTGATATGCAGCCTGACCGTCTATGACCTTGTCTCTTTTTTGTCCCCTTTTCAACCAGATATAAATGTGCTTACAGCATCAACACTACAACAAAAGCCAAACTCATTTTTATAATTTACAACAGTGTCTGTTGAAAATGAGATTTCACTGAATTATTTTATTTCTCCAAAGTCATTCTGCACCTGTAAGGAACAATGTGGTTTATGTAAAGATGTGATTTCCACCCATTAACCAGTTCATATGAATATGGAAATATATCAGCTGCATGTAGCCAACCATAAAACTCCAGAACTGTGCTTCTAGCTTCCTTCTTTAAAGATAGAGCAACCTTTTTATATTGCCTTTATGGCCTTATATCAGCAACTTAGTGCTGGGGTGTCACTTATTGTACTAAATGGCTTCAATAAAAAGATCTTTCTGCTCCTTATCTGCTCATTATTTGTTTTCACTGCAAACAAACTCCAAAATGTGTCAAATATTTTGTGGAAACTTTTCCATTTAAACCACTACTGAAGGCATTTTATTCCAATCTAATCCCCCCCCCCCCCAAGGCTTTAGGAAGTGTTAAAAGTCCTCACCCCACAACATCCAGAAGTAGATCAGCACCCTGATTAAAATCAAACTTTTAAAAGAACACACAAACCTTAAAATCATTTCACGCAAGGGCTCCTGAGTAGGTATGAAAATGTTTTACTGGTTTTGTTCTCATAATTACTCCAAACTTATTATCTGAAGCTGCGTCACTTAACTCTGAGAAGTGAATTAATATTACTATTTTATGACATTTTATCATTTATCCATATAAACTAATTAGAAGATCAATGCGTAAATAACTTGTTATAAAAAAATATTAGTTGCAACACCATATAAAACAAGATAAGGATTAAATTAGATAAAGATAGGATTATGTAAAAGAAAAATTACACTAAGAATTACTTCCCTTTTTAACTCATTCTTCTTGAAAACAAACATTCTTGTCTATACCGCTTAAAAAAAGATGAATTCATCTTTGGAGTCATCAAACAAAAATAAACTTTCTAGTTGAAGCTTTCCAAAGTGTGATGATTTTTAAATATAACAAAAATTCGAACATAATTAAAGATAACACTCCCTGATTATTTCTGGCATCGCCAAAAATGAGAAAACAGAAAGTGGAAAAGGGAGATGAAAGACTTGTAGCAGAGATAAGAAGACAAATGAGGAAAATAACATTCCTGGAGCAAAAGGTGAGGACAATCGGAGTTCTTACCCTTGTGGCTGTATACTTCAGACCAAGAAAAAAAGAAATAAAAAAAACAAAACAAGAAACACACACTTCTGAAGATCAGAAAACAACCAACACCTTTCTCCTGCTGCTCTACACCAATAAAGTCTTGTTTTCCTCTCAGGGGCCAAGAGAGAACTTTACAAAGTTCAAGTAACAAGCAGTTAAGTCTATCTCTGAAGGTCTGAAGGCAATTAATCCTTAATCCTTTAACAACGCTGCACAAACACACACTTGTGCGCACAAGCACTCATCCACAGCAATGCTCTCAAACACACTTTTACAAGCCAGTGCCATGAGGTGTCTGAGCAGATGGTTGGGTCTTTTTCTGTGAGCGCACTGAGCTGAGAGCCATGCATGACCAAAGTCTCTTAGCTTGCTTTGAAGGAACACACACATCACTTTCTATACACATACATGCACATTTATCACACATAAGTACATTCTTGCTGAATGTGAAATTGCTTATCATTCATGAGCATGACAAAACAATAGACCAGCGTAAAGTAAACTTCCCTGATTATGGTCATTATCCCACCACATTGTTGCATACGTGAACCGCTGCTCCCTCCAGGCTGTTTTCTCTGCTCCACAACAGCACTAAAGCATTCATGACATCACCACGGGTCATTAGATTTAATATACGAGAGTGGCGACTGGATGCAATTCTACAATCGGAAGATGGGCAACTGAAAAATGAGCAAGTGCAGACATAAAACGAGGTGATGAGACAGTAGGATGGCACAAGTTGATACATTAATCAAAACTTCCTGTCACCTTCTCTCTGCAGGAGGGGGACAAAACTTTGCCTGCGAGAAAACAGATCGCTTCAACAGCAGTCCCACGGCTCTAATAAAACCATGTGTGCATGTCAGCACCAGAGAGGCTGTACATTATCTGCACTCACTTCATTCCTGACACTTTGCATACCAAATAATTGAATGTCTAAGAGATTCATTAAAATGGAAAAAGGACATAAACACAAAGTGAAGCATTGTGTAAAAGAATGGAAGGGGGGTTAAAGCAAGAAGTGTAAAAAACGAGTTTTAAATCATGTTTAGGTGACTCCCCGAGTCTAATAGGTATGAGTCTAAAGGAGAGCTCACTGTATGTCCCTCTGCTGTCCTATCAGTCATACATAATGCTTTCCAGTGTTTCTTTTTAGGAATCAGTAAGTGAAGATGTTTAAAGTCAGATCATTCTCCTTCTCTCGCCAACACTGCTTCAGGCTCAGACCAGGGACCTCTGTATCATATATGTGCATGATAGTTATACCATTAGAGATGTTTACACTGTGAAGGTAAGAGGGAGGAATATTCAATGTTGCAGTTGTAGAGTGCAGTTGATTTTTTTTTTTTACCTCTTAAAATGCTCTGGGTGCACTTTGAAAGATATGTGCCGCTGTGTCTACATTTCTGAGATGAAAAAAGTTCAAACTCTTTCTTTTTGATACTTTCCACTCTGTCTAGCTAACATGATAGATCTAAAATATAAATAGCTGTTCTCACAAACTTCCTCAAAATGAAACCCATCATTCACTCAGACACCTGAAAACCCCCATGTGTCTGCACACACACACACATACACAAACACACACACACAAAGATGTGTAATCACGGGACTACTTGTAAAAAGTCACTTTTTTTACACTTTTAATCCACGTGAGCCATGACCATGAATGCCATGCACCTAAATGAGCTGGAATGAGTAGGAATGTGGCCTATTTAAATCAAAATGACACCTTGTCTGGGCTTATATAGCAGCACACTGAGGAGTCAAATCATTTTTAAGTATGCATGACCAAAGGTGATGAGACTTAGCTGAAATTAGGACCACTTCTTAAATTGCTCCCCTAACAGTTTTCTGTCATAGCAGCCTGAATGCAAAAGTAAAAATAACTTTTAAAGGGACATTACACCACAAAATAAACACAACCTTACCCCCACCCCCTCACAGAGCTGGCAATGCCTGTTGTGGACTAATACCAGAAAGTAAGCGGAGAAGATACCCAGCTGGAGCGGTGTTGTCCAAAAATTATAATAAAAATGAAAATAATAATTTCAACTCATGTTAAAAATATACAGCCGCAACGCACGCGGGGGGCTCGCAGCCGTGAAGCCTAGATGTGTGCCAGCTCCTCATATCCTGTTGCACGTTAGGAACTCCGAGGGAGTAGGGGGGTGGAATGATCAACTGGTGCACGTTGCCCCATGTCACCCAATCTGCACACGCGCACACGCAGAAATAGCGCTCTCCCACAAACACATATAGGCGCCGACGCACGCAGATGACACCGCGTTACAAGAAACGCTCGGAGTGCGTGAGTGACTTACCAGATATGTCAGGAAATTTTCGGTCGATGATATATATGGGCATCACATCCACTGATCAAACATCCATCAAATCCACAGAGGGAGCGCCAAATGCTGATTGATCTGCCACAGATAATCTATGTGCTTCACCCCTTAATTTAAAAAAAGGCACAAACCGTTCCTGCCTCTGTTCTTCTCTCTCTTCTTCGTCCTTCTATTCTAGGAATGCATATTCTCACAAACACGCACAGACCCTCTCTTCAACTAGCAACTGTACCACATCTACCCAGAGAGGATCGCAGAATTCAAATGGTCCATGAGAGGCGTGCGCGGCGCAACTGCTCAAGTGTGTGATCCACACACAGGGGGGGATCCCATATTTATAAAGCCCGTGACATACAGGAGGCGGTGAAGTAGCCCGCTGAAGTTCTCCGTCCAGTGAGACGCAGCCTTCTCCGACAGAGCGGCGTTTAAAAGTGACCCTGAGCGGTGCTCGCTGTGAGTTGCGCCTAAACAGCCTCAGGGCGCAGGTTCAGTGATGGTGTGTGAGGTGCAGCACTTCACTGCACTTTGTCATACAGCTTTTTGGAGATTTTAAGCAAAAGCACTTGATGAACAGATGCTTCTCGGGCAAATGCAGAGATTTAAATATATTAGTCATACTGAGTTCATCAGCAGCATTTAATGGAATCGGTACGCTATATTAAAACAATAATGTCCTTTATCCCTTCATCAAGGTGTTTTACAACTCCTGAAGCACATTGCTGAGATCAGATGGCTTTAAATTGCATAAATAAAACACCAAATGCAACTCAGTGTATTCTGAAACTTCTCTCACAATGGAATAAAGTATGGGAAAGTAAAAGTCTTCTAGTTATAAGTTATATTTGAGATCATCCTCATACCATAAAACAAACAAACAAAACAACAGCTGTTTAAGAACATTGCAGAATAGATTTTTAGAGAGATTTTTTAATACTTAATAAATGCACTACCATTTGTACACTACCATTCAAAAGTTTGGACACACTTTCCCATTAAATCTAATAGGAAAGTGGGTCCAAACTTTTGACTGCACTAGCTTATTTGATATATCATGTTCTTTAAAGTGATACTCTAAATCACTGTTCCTCAAATGGGGTTACAATTACCCCTAGGGGTACTTTAGGACACTCCAAGGGGTACTTGAGAAAATGAAAATACTATTGTTTGTTAAATTTCTTATAATCTTGTAATATAAAGAAAACATAGCTGTAAGTTTATACAGAATGTGTATAGTATTCAGTTTGATTTTGCATTTACATTAAATATTTTTATTCTGATCAGGCTTTAAATCTAAACACTTGCGTCTGTGTAAACATGTGTTGACCAAGTTGTGGAAAAACTTGACTAATTTTCACTCAAGCTAGATGAATTGATAGATGTGAGTGAAAATCCACAACTTCTTGCTTTTGTTTGATATGTTGATAGCAACGATATTTTTCAACACATCTCTGTTCTGCAAAAGCTTGGAGGGAAAAACAACAGGAGAGGAAATGTATCATGTTTGAGGGTACTTGGCTGAAAAATTATTCTGCAGGAGGTACTTTGCTGAAAAATCTTTGAGAACCATTGCTCTAAATCATACATTTTTAAAGTAGCTTTTGTGAAATTTCCTGTGAAAAATCTTCTTTCTTTTATTATCTGTCCATGTTTTGTTCCTGTTTAGTTACTTGAGACCTTTTGCTCCCTTTAGAGCAACACAGTTCACTGCGGGGTCACATTTGCAGGAACAGTTAACTCTGCAAATATGTGAGGAGTTTTGGTCTAAAAGATAAAGTCAGCATTTAAGTAGGAAGAAAACAGGGTACATCTCTGCAGACATCAAGTGACCTAATTTCTGAAGGCCCAAAAGAGTTTACAGGATGGGAGGGCCTATTAGTGACTGAGTAAATATCATGAGTCCATATTTTAACTGTGGTTTCGGATATGTCCATTTGTCATATTTAGGTGCAGGACATGCTGGAGATAAGATTATCTCACTGTCTTTATCAAAGAAACATTTTCAATTACACCTGTTTTGTTCGTAGCTCACTACAAACTGTCTTTGATCCACTGTGAATCACCTCATTCTTCATTCTGCTCTCATAATGCAATCAGTAGCTACTTGCAGTAAAGTAGAAAATAAGAGGGTATCAGTTGCAGAAAGAGTTTACTGATGGCAGGAGATTAAAAACTAGCTATGTGCATGCAACAGTTCAGTGCAGTAAAATAGTTCACAGCAAAACGAAAAAAAATCTGCATATTTTACTCACTCTCCCTTGCAAGTACCTACATATGTTATTCACATATACATAACTTATTTTAGACCTGTTGCTAATGCAATTTATTTTTTAAGTCATACTGTAGGCTATTAGCAGCATACATGTAGGTAAAAAAAACTCTTTTGTGAAAGTTCAACAGAATTATGGGAGGCTTGGTTGAATTTTTACGTTTTGTGGGGGGGGGAATCAATATTTGGGTTACAAACATGACCCTCTCATAGTCTCATTGACAGACATGTTAAAAGTCTGTAACAGCAAAAGAACTTTTTATTTGCCATCTGAAAGAGAGACCAATGTTTATCCATCCAGCCGCTCTGACTTCCTTCCAACACAAAGTGTGAGATGCTTTGTCAGCTCAAATAGCTCTCATTGCAATTACCCTGGTAATTTATATATTAGTTTTTTGCATGGGCATCTTTTAAATAGAGACATATCTACAAATTCAGGGCAATTTACACCATTGCCAGAAGCAGCATAATTACCCTCAGTGATCTGATCCCATCACCACAGGATTGAATTGGGGAGTAAATTATTTCTCCCTGTTACAACAACAGTTGGGGGTGGCGATTGACTATCCTAGGCTGTGGCTGAACCACAGTTTCTGATAAGCTTCATCTGAGAAAAATTACTTATTATTTTTGGCTAGACAGCTGAAGTCTGCTCCACACAGCAGGTCGGGGACTGAACTGACAGCCACTGTGCAAACTGGTAAAATCCGTCAAGTCTCTTTTTATCCACGTATTGGTGATCCTGTCAGATTTGGAGCCTCTGTGTGAGATGCTTTGCTCAGTAAACATGTGGCTTTAAAATTTCCTCTGCTTATTCTCACTCAATGAAAATAAGCTTGTCCACACAGGTGTCATGTTTCCATCTCAGTTGTAGCTGATCAATGGCCACGACTGCTGAGGAGTCATTTTACTGCGACTGGATGCTGATTGCAACTTTTCCTATTAAAGATAAAAGCTAAATATTAATTGTATATAACACTATATGGGGTAACTGTCTTTACAGGCTTTTTCTTTGGCCTTCATCTCTACATGCGCTTTCATCGCAGCTCCGTTGTCAATTATGCGCTCTGCACGTGACATGCACTGTAAACGCTTGAGCGTGGCTATTCTGGTGTCACCTCATACAAGTCATTCTGTCCACGTTTCATTGCTTCTGATCATGAACAGTGAGACCCCTCCGAGGAATTTCCATCTGTGTGAATATCTATGTGGCTGAACAGACAGAAGTTCTTCACAGAAGCTGCCTGTTAGTGCATCTGAAAGATGTTCATTTACTTCAAGTGCAACCCCTGTGATCATATCTTCCCTCTTTGTGTTGGTGTGCTCTGCGCATAAAACATATTGCCCCTTCTATGTTGGCTATTTGAGCTCTGCTCACTGTCAGTAGACCCAGCATGTCAAGGTCTCCTGGAGAGGGTTGGATTTTAATTGCGCTGTGCCCATGGCAGAGCCAGCACTGAACAGCCTTTCTGCAAGAATAAGCACATTTGTGTCAACACAGAAATAAACATCCAAACACTTTAGATTCTCTATTTGTTTTTATAATATTTTTCATTAAGGAAAATCATTTCCCAACAACATAGATGTGACTCATTAACAGAAATGTGAGTAACAACCTTGTGAATAACCCAAACTGTGAACCATAAAAATGTCTGTGAATCACACAAGGCAGCAAGTTTGTCACAGTTTCGATAAGTTTTTTTTTTAAACCCAACAAGACATTCAACTGATAGGTTTGTGATGTCAGAGAAGCAGAGACATGGAGTTTCTTTGGTTTGGATCAAGGTCATGCTGTTCTATCAGCACCTCCTTTCAAGAATTGCCAAGGGAGTAACTCTCCTATCAGCAACAGACGAGCTGTCCAGTTCAACTCCAAGTCTGCTGTCAGCACAAATAAACACGCACATGCTCACATCAACAAAGTACAGAATGACAGAAATGCAACCACATAGTAAAGGACTCTCATACAGCACAAACACATTAAGAACCTTACTGCTGTCACCGAGAGAGAAGGACTTTAGACTGAGGTCTGTGGCTGTCATGAGGCAGCAAGAAGAGGAATGAACCAGATATAAGGAGAGATGATGCGGAAAAAAAGCAAATTTACCCAAATTCCACACTGGCTCAATCTGCTTCAGGTGTATAGTTTGTTTTTATGTTTTTGTATTTTGGGAGGAATTGAAGAGTGGGAAATATGTTCTGTGAACAAAGAAAGGGGGGTAGAATCAGCTCAGGAATTATGGCTCAAATCAATCGCACACCACCCATCTTCACACTCCCCTAAATATGAACACCAAACTTTCTACTCCATAAAATCCCAGAGGCTGTGTGAGGACAAAGAGAGAATTGAAAAAGATTAAAAAAGCAGGGACATGATTTACACTTTTCAGAAATTGGAATTTTAAAAGTGTGTATGCTGTGATTCATCCTAAACAAACAACGGCAGACGGTGAACGAGTTGACAAATGTTTGATCAGATGGTTGGACTTCTCCACAAAAAGTAGTTCTGAATTAACTATGAACTCAATAACTAGAATAAATGAATGAATTCTCCTTTGATGAAGCTTAAAACAAGAAATAAACAAGTGAGTGTGGCTTTGACAGAAAGTTTTCACAGCAGCTGCCTGTCAGTACATCTGACAGGCAGCTGCTGTGAATGATTAAATGATCTGTGACAGATAATACGTGACTGTCAAGATAAGGATTGCATAAACTATAAAAGCCACAACTTCCATACTTTTTCCCCCCCATTATCCTCTGACATCTGCGTTTGTATTCAGTAAGAGACAGAGAATAATCAGCTCTCGTGTCAGTTCCAGCTCAAATTGGCCGGGATGGAAACACAACACATTTTTGCTCCTTTCCCTCGGTGAAACAGTACATATCTGTTCGTCATTCTCCATCTACATTCATAAGATAGTTGCAGGAAGGGTTTCTTTGCCTCTGTCTGGAGTTTCCTTTTATGTTTTAAATAGCAGAAACTGAAAATAGAAGTAACTGGATGCAACTCCTGTATTAGGTAACCTGTGTTGAAGCTAATATTTGTGGAACAACATTATTGAAATTGCAGCAACACAGAAAAAAAAAGTTATCAGAGAAGATGGAGAGCGTAGCCAACAAGTATACTCGGTTACTAATGAGCAAACTTTTGCATATTTCCTTTTTCTTTTTACAAAAGCAGTGAGATATAACACATTAACCATGTCGGATGACCAGGGTTATTGCTCAGCTGTGCGCATCATGCTACAGTGTGGCATTTCATGGGTGCTTTAACTACCTTGTTTTAAAAAGAATTTCTGGTTTGTAAGCACTTACTTTTATATGTGTTTTTAATATTAAATGGATATGTTTTAGCCAGTGGGATCCTGACACCTGCATTCTTATAATAAAACTATGGCTTTCAGAAAATTTGCAAAAAAATGTTGTTGTTGTAATGTTTTTTGTTTTGTTTTTTGTTTTTATTGAATTGAACGTTAGGTTGCTTATCATCATTATCTCTCACAACCAGTGTGTCATGTATATATTTTCTTTCTGTAACACCCAGTACAATTTATAAAGTGTTATATTTCAGTGGAATTTTCTATCTTGCCTGCTTTTTTTATTTTCTTGTTTTAGATTGACAGGAGTCACTGTGCCAACATGTGGTACTCTGGCATCTATTTCAAGGCAAACCTTGATGTTTTTCTGAACCTTTTCAAGTAGTTTTACATGCTTAAACATAATCAACCAGAGATAGAAAATGAGAAGTAAATAAAAAAAAGGTTTAAAAGGATTGATTTGCATGGGAGACAAAATAAACTTTCTTAAAGGAGTCATCACCTGGTATATTTGGTTATCCATTCTCCCTTAAACTTACTTTCAATCAATTCTTAACAT
>JAOXYM010000009.1:14761960-14793984 GCA_028567055.1 Leptatherina wallacei
ATGTATGTATGTATGTATGTATGTATGTATGTATGTATGTATGTATGTATGTATGTATGTATGTATGTATGTATATATCTATCTGTCATTTCCTTTTCAATCACGTGTTGGTATGGAAACCTTGCCATAAAAGAAAATAACACCCAAAGGGAGAATTGTGCATGCAGCTTCTAAAGTAGCTGGATTGAAATTCAGCTGTCTGGATTGACATGTTCAACGTTCGGGTGCTTACAGTAAGAAAGAAAAGTCCATTTGTATGGACAAAGTGCATTCTCTGAACCACAAATGCAAACTTTCCCATCCAGGCCCTAAATGCTACTGAGAGGAAGAGGTAACTGCGCTGTGCTGCTGCTATTTTGCACCTATACTGATTAATTTATTGATTGTTGTCCGAGCACTTGGCACATCTTTTGCTCTCTTGTGTCTTAATTGTTTTATGTCTTCTTGTGTCTCACGTTTTATGGGATGTGATTGCTTCTATGTGCTCTTCTGGAATAAGATGTCTGATGTTTCTCCAGGTATCTATTAGAGCCACTTCTCCAGTGTGGGGGACACTGCTCCCAGTGCTCCAATGATCATGGGCACTCCTGTTGCCTTTACCTTCGAAGCTTTCTCTAGCTCTTCCTGGAGTTCTTGGTATTTCTCTAGTTTCTTGTGTTTTTTTCTTCTTCTGATATTACCATTGAATGGCTACTACGATCACGATGGCTTTACTCTGCTGCTTATCGATCATCAGAATGTCCGTTTGGTTGGACGTTGGGCCATTACCATTTTGTCAGTCTGTATCTGGAAGTCCCACAGGATCTTAGCTCTCTCCTTCTCCATCACTTTGGGAGATGTTTCTCAATTCGACCAACGGGTCTCCAGTCCATATTCTGCATAGATCTTTCTGTACACTATGCTGACTACTTGATTATGGCATTCTACGTGTTATTTTTCTGCCAGTATCTTATAACCTGCTGTTAGGTGCTGGATTGTTTCAGGGGCCTTTTTGCACAGCCTAATGCTCCTGAAACACACACACTAACACACTATACAGGCCCAAAATATAAGCTGTAAGAATTTCATGCTCTCCATTTAAATAGAACATAAAATAAAATAAAATCTATTGACTGCCAGCTCAACAGCGTACTTTATCTTAGCTGTAAGCTGTGAGGCTGTTTCGCTATTTCTGTGTGGTCCTGGTGGTAGTTTCTATCATTTTGGAAGGGGTCTATATTTTCATCACCCTTTGGTGTTTGTTTACAGAATTTTATCATTTTATTACTCTGCGGTTCTTGCTGTTATATTTTTTTATTGGGTGTCATCACAGCTCCGTACCCAAAGATAAGGGAAAGTACTCGCTCTGCATGCTGGATCAGGTACGGCCCACAATGTAGTCAGTGTGTACAAGGGACCAGAAATGGACATCCCAGTCATTGGGTCTATGCTGAACTGACTTATCATTTTTCTTTAACAATTACATTTGATTCTCAAAGTCATACTTTTATTTTAAAACAGCATCTTTTTAGCCCCAATGCTAGGCTACAGGATGCAGCACTTCAAATATAAAGCGTGTCAATACTTAACGTGCTCCACCCCGGAAGAGCACCTCAGCAGAGAATAAGGGGTTGAGTTATTACAAATTCATGGTCCTAACTATGTATCATCCCTTTCTCATTCAGTTCTACTTCTTTCTTCTACGCAAATATAATTTCCATCCTGTCCCTGTTTCTGAATCTCTGTGTCAAGCACTGCCTCATTAATATTTGATGTGACTCAGGATAATGATGCACTTAGAGGCAATGTGAGCGCTGTGTGTGTGTGTGTGTGTGTGTGTGTGTGTGTGTGTGTGTGTGTGTGTGCAGGCAGGTGTGGGTGGATGCAGGTTTGGTGGGAGGAAGGGAGTGCACTCCAGTAGTTCTACAGTTTAAAGTTACTAGTTGTGTTTATTTGGGACGCACCACCAGAGGCCAGTAAGTAACAGGGTAATGGCAGTGTGATTTGCACAAACATGAATGCAAATATGAGCACACAGTACAGCACATGGAACACAGCACATTAATAATGAACTTGAAGGCTATTTGTACAACACATTATAGTCATTCATAGATTAACTGCTTCCATTTTATGATCCTAATGAACTGTACCATTTTACCTCATGGTATCTCCATGGTTTCATTTTCATTTCCAAACCAATATCACAGATGAATGATTTATTAGATGCTGTAAGATGGCTGTATTCTCAAATTAAACTCTTGCCCTGTTAGTTTTAATGTAATTTTGTTTGATTTCACAAGACTCATTAAAAGTTAATTGAAGGAGACAGAGCAAAGAAACCAGATGCTGCAAACATCAGCTTCTAACAAATATCTTTCTTTGTTTTAGCACAAGACCAATTCTGGCCATGAAGGTCCTCATTTCACACTGCATGGGCCACTTCACAATAAACTCTATCATGTTAACAGATTTAATATTGCTGTCAGTGTTCAAACAGGCCAAACTCTGTTTATCCTTCCATCATCTATTTAAAAAGATATATTTCTTTTTCCATGCAGAAGTGGATGAATCCTGCACCAGAAGGTTGGTTGGGATGCCACTGCAAGAGGCATGGACTTGCTGGGAGTTGGCATTAGACCAGAAGAAATCCTGATCCTGATTCGTTGAAAGCTCAGGCATTCCAGGAAAATTCCCTTTTCTAATATGTCTTTGCCAGGCAGAAAAGAGGAATCCTGGTACAGATCCTGAGTTGTTACCCAAAGGTTTTGGGAAAGTGGTATTATCAATGGAAACTGAGGGAACTGAGGGTTATCACTGAGGCCATCAGTGCAGGGATCTCTCTAAGTAGGCAGCAACAACCAGCAAAACGCTTCAATGCCAGAGGGGTGGGGGGCTTCTGGCTCTGCTCAGGGGTGAAGGCCGACTGGGGAAACAGCTCAGATTACCCGGCATCATAGTGACGACTGTGTTCAGCTTTGACGTAATTCTTGTGTCAGAATCACCAAGACAGACGTTCCTGCAGTAAATAAATATACACATGGAAGTTCTGCACAGGAGAGGCATTCAAAGGAAAGAAGGCCAAGTGCAATGAGTTGTTTGATCCCTGGTTTCCCCAGTCAACATGCCAAAGTGTCCTTGGGTAAGACACTGAACCCAACATTGCTTTTGATGCATTCATCAGTATGTGAATTAATGATAAAGCAATACCTGGGCTGACAAAACAAAACACATCGTTGCTGTGGATAAGAAAAAAAGAGATTCATGCCACCTAGATACAAGCTGGGGATATGATTTTGATGAAATACTCAAACACTGAATAAAACCATGTTACATCACTGATGATGTGTCCAAGTTGCACCATAAAATTTGCTTTCTAATTTCTCCCCATTCCATATATCAGAAGAAAAATCACACTCAACCGGTATATTTCTGTTATATTAGTGGAAAGATGACAAATGCATAACAATTTGCATATTCAGGCATAGAATTTAGAAGACTTGGAATACAAGTTTTCTTAATCAACAGATAACATTTTTCACACACACCACCAGGTTAAGGGTATATGTTATAAAATAGACAAAAATGACAGTAACAATGAAAATGTATACAGTATTATAATCAATACTTTCCATTTATATTCCTGTTTATATTCTGAAAACTTTTACAGAGTTTGTTCATATATTATCTCATTTATAGCCTGATTTATAGACTACTTCATTCCTACAAACATGACAAAAATGAATTCTTCAAGCTCTTGGCAATATTTTCTGATCTATGAAGTCATATCGATGTGAAATAAATTGGATGAAAATAATAAAAATGGATAAAAAAATCTTTTTCACCTCAAATGTTTAATTCTATATGCTTATTTCTATACCTGGGATTAGATAAGCTCAGTATGTTTCCAAAATGCATGCATGCTTGGATTTGTTTGAATATTCAGTGAAAAGGATGCTGTTTTATATACATCTACGAGGTATGTTCGATATATTTCTGCATTCTAATAACTTATTCATTTGGTAAATATTTTCCAGCTGTCTTCCATATGCCCTATCTCTTCATCCCATACTTTGATATAACATATATACTGAGTCTATCCTCCATTAGCAGATGACAAGATTTGTTTTGACAGAGTGTTAGCTTTTCTTTTTTTCTAACAGATGCTTTTTCATTGCATTTACTTAACTCCTCACCAGTGCACTTGTCTGTGAAAATCTTTACTGAGCTGCACTCTCACCTTTTCCACACATGAACCAGCTATGCATGCAAAACGCACAAGCACATAGGCATGTACACAAAGTAGGTCACCTTGATGTGTGATGCTGATCTCAGATGGTAAATTTGTGTGCCTCATGTGTGTGTGTGTTTTGGTGTTTATGCACCCTTGTGAATTGTGTTTTCACCCCTCTTATGTTCCTGTCTGTGTCCTCGTGGCCCCAGAGAGTCAAGTCATTAGACTGGCTGCAAGTCACTTAGCTCCAACTCAGATTTAATTTTAAAGCCTGAGGTTAGGTGCATTTACATTCATGTTTGGATTTGCTTCAGTGAATGCAGAAGGCAAAGACAGCTGAGCATCCACGGATGATGATATCCTGAGAAATTTAAATAAATGAATTGGTATGTAAAGGACAAGAGTCCAAAAATCTCTCAGCAATAATAAACAAAAAACAACAGATGGAGTATTGCGTTTGCTGGAGCTCATGAGGATAAATGAACACCCATGAACCATATGAACAAACTGAGGCATCCTTCAGCCTGAAAATCCTTGAACACCACAGGGAGAGATGACACAAGGATTTACAAACACATACAGACATGATCACACAGGCAAGACTATCACTGATAAATTGTTTAACTGTAGGACTTATCTGGATGGTTGCATCTCCCAGTGTTGACCCTGAGTAACCTAGCTAACAAAAAGATCAGGTGTTTGATTAGAGCTTAATCATTCACATTTATTACACCTCTAGCAGAAAAGATTGTGAGAAACTTTTGCAGCTCTGCTTCCATTTGAATGAGCGAAGCAAGGTTACGGTTTTTTCCTGTAACTTCACTGTTTTCATTGTTGTGTCCTTTGTCCTTTAGTTTTGTGATTGTTTCTTCACTCTGGCAGTTGTATGACTCACGTCGCTAAATAAAAACACACAAATAGCCTTTGCAATTACAGCAAGCTGACCTCTGTATTCAGCCAGTGACCAGCATCACAAGATACTGTTGAATGTTTTGGGGTCTTTTTGTTTGTTTTTAAACAAATGTGTCCTTGTATTTTGCGTTTAACCCTGGTATTTGGTTTCCTGATTGAATTTAGCTCAAAAGGATAATCTAATTAAACGTTTATAATGTGCTGAAACTAACGTGTAGAGAAAGACTATATGTGGTGTAGTTTTCAAATAAAATAGAGCACAAATTGCTGCTCCCTTTGACCACAAACATAAATATTTTTCTTCTTTCCTCTTATTTGTATGCAGTTATGGCTTAATGTCACTCACCGAGGGTGGCAGTGAAGGGAAAGAGTGTCCTACTGGCATGACCAGGGAAAAGGGTTTAAACAGGACACAAATGAAAACGCAGCCTGATGCATCGGACCAGTTCCACCGAGGACTTCAAGTAGTAGTAGCTTTTGGCTCATCCCTCAAATGACTGGCTGAAAGGAAACGGCGATGACGAAAGCGCGTAAATCGGCTGCTGGGAACGAGAGATGCTCTGGTTACGCCGTTTGAACCGGGAACACTAGTACCAGCCAACAAGGTACGGCAAGCTCCTCATCCAGGGGACCAGGAAGGTCTGGTTCCGCGTGCGTCCCCCGAATGGATAAGTGGGATTGTGCGTTTTTCAGTTTTTCTCTCTCCTCGTCGCCACACTGTTTCCTTTCTTTCTCTTTCTAACGCGGGAAATGTTATGCCATCTCCACATATTCGCAGCGCGGGGAACTTTACAAGCGAATGAGTCTGATTTGACTGATTGAAAAGTGCTAAAAGAGAAGAGGAAATTAATTTCCCGAAGATGTCCACGACGCACCACAGCTCTCCGGCGCCAAACCAGAGCTACCTTTACACAGCCAGCTATGACACAACAGACTCCTCCGGGATGGAGAGGCAAATTCGCCTGCTTCTTTTCAGTTTGTGCGTAACTATCGCCGCAGCTACTTTAGTCGGAGGTGTGTATTCGCTGCTCTCTCTCCTCCGCATGAGGAGAAAAACATCCCTGTGTGTCATTGTGGCTTCCATGTCGGTGGACGACCTGCTCAGCGTGGTTCCACTCTCCTTGTTCATGCTCCTTCAGTGGGAAACGCGTGGAGGTGAGAGGTCGGGCAGCTTGTGCACTTTATCTGGACTTCTGTACGTGTTCCAGGGTGTTTCGAGCAACATGAAGGCCTGTCTCATAGCAGCATACACTTTTTATGTCACCAAGAGATTTGGAGTGCTTCAGTCTGTCCGTCGGCCCCTGAGAGTGATGTGGGCTGTTGCCGGTGTGTGGGCGGTCAGCCTGACCGTCAGTGTGTTACCTTTGTGTGGATGGGGGAGCTTTACGCCGGCTTCTCTCGGGTGTTTCCCAGAAAGTGACAGTTTTTACATCCTGCTGCTCTTTTCTTTGTATTTCCTGTGCTTTTGCGGTTTGCTATTTTTCTTTATCTCACTCACGTATGAGCTGCTGTGCTCCCGAGAGCCCCAGAAGACTTTGTTGTACCCGAGTTACTTGGATATGGCGAGGGGATTGAGTGGCTCCGCTCCTCTGTGTGATATCCAGTCTTTTTCCCGGGACAGTCTGAACAAAAGTTTTGGTGCGTACAACGAACTGAGCCCAAGTTCGTGCGGGACAGAGGTCAGGGAGAAAGAGGACAGTTGTGTGTCCCCAGTGTCTGTCGGAGGGCAGAAGGCAGCTACTGTTGGGGATACACCAGTGGTGTTTGCACAAAAGCGCTTCTCCATGATTCTGGCCGTCGTCCGGGTTATTCTATGGATGCCAATGATGGTAAGCAGCAGTACAAAAACACATAAGGTGACTGAAGGCAAAAAAAAACCAACCAAATAACTCCGGAATACCCCGCAAATCCATATTTGGGCTTTATTTATTGGGAATTGAATATTTCGGGAAATGGGTCAAATTTTCATGTATAATAAAATCATCTGACTGTTTAGTTGTAGTGACAGATTGAAAATTCACAAAACTCCAATGCAAACAGTGGAACCACGTCATCATTTGGGAACATCTTTTTTCCATTTATTTCAGAATATAAAATGAAGTCCCTTTAAACTGAACCCCTTGTTACCCTCAAAACACATGCGGCTTATTCTTATTATAGGCTATTTATAATCTCTTCTCTTAGAGGGAAGATAAGCAGAACTGTTTGGTTTTACCATCCCCTTTTTGCACAAAAGACCAGAAGGGGATGGTTCCTGCCATCTGTGTTTATCCACAAAAGAGATTACATATCTTTATTAGTATTCGTAATCGGTATTTTACTTACATTTATTTCTCTTCTATTGATCTGGTTTTGACATTTTGTTTTGTGTTTTGTGATTGTGTTTTACCACTTTGTTTATTAATAACTTATTTTACACATATGTTCTTTGCTATTGTTATTATCTTTATTATTATTATTGGCATGATTGCATCATTAATTATGTGAGAAATGCTATAAATTTAAAGTTTTTTTCTATGGAACAGATTTTTTCTTAAGAAAGCAACTATAAAAGACAAATCATCTGAGACTTGCTCTCTTTTGCTTATTTTTTTGGGGTAAGTATTAATTGAAGTCTGCACATGTTGCTGGACCACTATTTTCAAAGGCACACTACATTTCTAAGATAGTATACTCTAGTAAATTTTGATATTGAATCCAATGTTTCTGTTGATGTTGTGTTTTGGCTCAGGCACAATCAATATGTTTCGAAAAAAGCATAAGAAAAAGAAAAGCAAAAAGAGCTCAGGTTGAGTGAGTGTTTGTGTATTTTTTTCTAATCGATGTGTCTCCCTCCATATGTTTTTGGAATCACTCTCCTTTGTGAATTACTTTCCTCATCTTTTGTACACAGACTTTGGTTCTCATACGACATGCAGTAAACGCACGCAGCTCCTCCCTGGAGACTCTGAGCTTCTTTCTTACTCTGCTTGCACCTGCGGTCACTCCGCTGTTCGTGCTGTCTGAGCGTTGGATCCACATGCCATGTGGTTGCTTCATTAACTGCAAACGGGACCCAAAACAGGAACCCTCAGGTATAGATGATGATAAATTTGGCTAATGATGTGCCATCAGTGCATCTTTACACAATAAATCCTTGAACATATTTCTCAATGTGTTTTCTTCTGTTGTGGTCTGAGGCTGTAATTAAATTATTCCCATTTTACATTCCTTACAGTGATGAAAAGAAGATTTGAGTTCAACCTTTCCTTTCATCAAGGCTCTGGGGTGTACAAATTGTCGCATGCCGCCAAGTCTCAGAGCAGCCCTCCTATAGAAAAGCCCACTTATCATAGCCTTTTTAACTGTGACTTTCCAAACACCCACCTTGATGCACTAGAAAGTGGAGGGCTCTCTAGGCTGGGTCCCAATTTTGATTTCAGCACCTCACGCCCGGTGGACAGCTCCTCTCATGCAGGCCTTCTGGAGTCAGTGGCTCGCGGAGGGGAGGTGCTGGCTGACTGTCCTCCACTCCCCCATGTGAACTACGAGGATGATGAGGAATTCCGCTGTGTCCCTTCACTGCCCTCTCATCATCGGGAGCAGGATCACAGTCTGATTGACACGTCATCAGTGTTTGATGGGCCAGAGAGGAGGCTGTCGCATGAGGAGTGTCGGAAAATTGAGCTGACAGACTGGGAGTGGTGCAGGAGTAAATCAGAAAGAACGCCGAGACAGGTAAAGTTCATGATGTCCAGTTTATTAGACTGATCTTGAACAGTTAAATTAAATCATTTGTATCTGTCATTCTGTGGTTTATGTTTGACATGAATGTATTATTCCACACGCTGACTCTGTTGCTTTCATTAAGTAACCAAATAACACCTTCTTTATCTTCCAACATATGGTAAGGTGATCATTTAAAAGGGATTTGTATCTTAGGACTATGGTTACAATTTCAGTGTGGCACTCTCTGTTTACAATTTACTCAAAAGGGAATTTAATACTGTGTTGCTGATGTGCCAAGTTTAAAGCCATGCTTTAAAGAAGTGTTTCTCAGACTTTCTGTTTGTTGGTATGTGTCTCTCTGGGTTTAACCAGATCTGTAAATATTTCTCTTTATAATCTAGCTGACAGACAGGAAGCTGCTCTCTTATACCTTCTTGTCTCCTTTGTTTTCCCTCCACATCTTTATCCGTGCTGAGCCTCAACAGATTCTGATTAACAGAGCAATTGATCAAGATACTATCAGATGCACACCTGCCTTTCAAAGCCAAAAACGCATACATCACAGCCCCAAAACTCAAGACTCTAAAACTAGACCACCACACAAGGTTCAGCCCGATTAATGGATTAAGTTTGTTCAGTTTAATCAGGGCAGGATCATTAAGAGCACCATTTAGTCATTATTAATAAAACATCAGAAAATTCCTTTATATGTATGAATGCTCTGTGCCTGATTTCCCATGAATTCCTTTTTTATTCATGAATAAGCTCAAGTTCAATCAAGAAATCTTTATCTATTCAGTCTATACTCCATAATGCATCGTTGTCTCTCTGCCAAGATCCCTTGTTGCGCTCATAAAGTCAATCAATACGCAACTCTATCCAGTGGTTAAAACTTCCAAAGAGCACTGAATTTATAAACAGGGAGGCTGAGACTGCTTGCTGCATGCACATGGACCCAAGCACTATCCACTAATCCAGTTTGAATTCATTTCTTTCTCTGTTGTTGACACTCTTTGGTCTCATAATAGCAGAAGCTTAATTCTCTTTGTATTTCGTGAGACCCAACTGAATTGTCAAACAAGAACAGAGAAGTTAAAGCCTAATGATTAATGCATCCTGACAGTGAAGGTAACAGACGCAGATGAGAGATCAGCCTCACTCTGCTCCTGAAAACAGCGCAGCAGCTACAGGCGTAACCTTCAGAAGTGGCATGTAGCTTTTCAGAAAAAAGCAACACCACAAGCCTGTTTTCGCACCACAAACTAGACGTGGGAACGTGCATGCATACATGTTCACATAAAACAAGTGAAGACACCACATCACTGTCTCTCCTATTTTCTTTCCCTGCTCCACTTATAGTATTTTGGTTTAAAAATCACCAGAGGGTGGAAAATCCACGGATTATGCTTCTACGGCTTGGCCTTGGCACTCACTTTGCATCATGTATATGTCTGAGATGCTGACTTCTGGCTTGTGTGTATGTGTGTGTCTGTCCTACTTTCTGAGTTTCTTAGTAGTCGAGTCTTGTGTATTATGTCTCTTTAGGGTTTATTCATTGATTGGAGTCTGTAAATGTGGAAGTACAAGTACAGTATATATGTACACTAATGCAGTGCATTTGCAAACAAACATGGTCAAACAGCAAAGAAAAGAAACAATAGAATTAAGCTCCAGGCAAAACCCCCAAATCAGCTATAAGATACAAAGATAAGAATTAGCTCACAAACACATATAACAACAAATCACTGTATAGATACACACAAAGCCAAACAACAGATGAAAAGCTAAATGAAATACTTTGTATTTTATGTTTCTCATGGCTGTGTTTTGTTCCTCGTTAGCAGACTAGATGTCATTACCCAGTGTCTTTTCTCCCGAACTTTCAGACCCTCTGGCCTTCAGCATCCACAGGGAGAAGTGGAATTAGAGCTTAAGAACATATTTACCCTCTCTGTGACTTTATACTCTGTTAGCAAACACAGAGCTGGGTGTGCACTCACAAGCCTTTTCCCCGAGGGAAAAATGAACCTAATGTGCATCTAGATGTAAGGCACTGAAACCCATTTACTGTTCGAAGAATTCATCCAAAGCTGTAAAATAAAAATGTTCTCGGGAACAAGGCTTGAATCTGGAGGATGAAAAACGTATTGATTTTGAACAGACAAGGAAAAAACACAAACAGAGTCAATATTCTTAAATCTAGGGCTACAGCTAAGGATTTTTCTGAGTAATCTAAAAATTATTTTTCAATAAATCTAACTATTATTTTCTTTTTTTCTTTTTTAACTTAAACTTTGGTTAATTTACCAACTGGTCTACACCTTGAAACCTACCCTGAGACTATGAGGAGTAACTGTCTGCCAAAAGTTTCCAGAAGTTGTTCTGACGCACTGTCTCCCATTTCTACTCCAGTCAACTCAGACCAGATTATGTCTTTAGTGATAAAATTTCCACTGTAAAAGAAGTGCGCTGAATTCATCACAGAAGACAAAATAGGACTATTGTTGCACAAGGGAATGCAGGATAATAATCTTTGTATGCTGAATCTCTAAATCCCTCAAATGACAACCTTAGTCTACATAGGTATAAACGAATGGCAAACAATGTGCAAAAATAATTGAAAGACGAGCAGTTTTCATTTGCTAGCTTTTACAAAGTCTTACTTAATATTTAGTTTGTTTAAAAACAACAGATCATCTTTCAACGATGATGCTCAGGTTCTCTATTTAAAAAGTTCATATCCTTTCAAAGATTTAGTCTGAGTTTTTAAAACAATGATTCATTCTCTGCACACCCAAAAATAAGTGCCAACATAACTAGAGTTGAATGTACACAGTGCAAGGTGTCAATTTATGCTATGCAAATCCATGAAAATATGTGATTAGTTAAGTCAGCAATAATACAGCCTGGGGCTGAATTACTTCTGGATGTATGCACAAGAATCAAAGTGGCTCCATAGTTCCCATCCCATGGTTGTCCTTGGCAGGTGCTAGGATGATGGGCAAACAGGTGAATGGCTAAGGTTTGTATTCCACAGGGGACTTTGGCTGAACTTGGCTCATGTGAAGGAGACCTGTCGGACAGAAGATGAATGAGCCACTCTGGAACAGACAAGGAACACTAGAGAAATACTGAAACAGCTAAAGTTACTTGGAGGCAAAATCTTCAAACAAAAGTTGCATGAAATGGTGCAATTAGCATACAGGAGGAGCAGAGAATCTGACAGAGACTGTGTGCACAAGCTAGTCCTTGTGAGGAACTCTGTGACAAGGCATAGGAGGAGGAGCTGTGATGCCAACACACAGACTCCACCCCAGGAGGAGATTCCACAGCCTGCTCTTCCCAACCTAGACTGGGAATAAAAGGCATTTAATGGAAAACTTGTGCAGGACTGTGTCAATATCAGGATGAAAATATGACAGCTTGCCATGGGCTATAACCTGCTGACATTTGACTTGAAACAAGGACAATAATGAGGGTTGGATTTCATATAATCGAAGTTCTCCCTCTATGTGGAATTCTTCAAAGATCTTTCTAGGTTTTGCACATGTGTAACTTTGTCAACTTATATCTCCATGGACTTGTGTGCCTGTTAAGGTAACAGGGGGCATCAGTTATGCATATGTCAGTAGGATCATTTTTACCGTTGAGAAACAACTTCACTCAATTCATGGGCCTTTTTCTTTTATTGCATTGGCTAATTTAATCCTCCATTTCTTTAAATATTTATCGTCAAACCTCTTAAAATACAACATTCACCACCAGTAACTCCTCTCCTTTCTTTTTCTCTGCTGTTACTGAGCAGTACTCTTGTTCTATGTGCCTTATAATACTATTGTAACATGTAGAAGGGCCATCTATACAGTTAGATGACTATGCAATTTTTTTCCAAGAGCTTATTGTTGAAGAATGCGATTTTAAAAGAGATAAGTTTTATAAACTTCTGTGAGACTTTGCTGGTAAATATTAACACCAAATACCTTATAGTACTGTGGTACATTCATAGAAAGTAAGTGGTATGACCCTTTAAGTCATGTGTGATTTTATGGATTGCAATTTGTACATGAATTCACATCAGCCAAGTTGATGTCCATGGCAGTCAGTTCAGTGGTTGTTGAGACATCGTAGTCCTACATTTAAATGTCAAATTCCTTGGGGGGTCAGATCTTCTCCAAAATCATTCGAATTTGTCATTTGCAATTACAAATGCGTGTATATATGATGATGTAAAACTTTCACTTTGCTGGTGTTATTTCATGATGAAAAGTTTTAAAAGTTCTGAGGATAAATCTTGATGTATGTGTGGATACAACTGACTTTTTCTTTTTTTTTTATCTATCATGGCATGCCATTAAGCATTGCAAAGACATGGCACATAAAACTTTGTACATGGCCCATAAAGAATCAGCATTATAATTCAGATTCATCCTTTGAGGAAAAAACATTTTCTTATTGTATTTAAATCAGTAATGTTGTTTTCTGTCTGGAGCCAAAGCAGCACGGTGAAGAGATTTTTTTATATTCACATCATGTACATTTGTATCAAAATAATCTACAGAATTGCAGCTTTGTGTAACTACAGCATTGTGCTTTCCATATTGCTAGAGTCTGAGCATCATTTGATTCACTTTCCGATGTGTTTTCAGCCCAAAATTGCAGACTTTTATAGCTGTCTCTCCTCATTTAGAATAATCTAAACACAGTGCTGGGAAAACAGAGACAGCCAGGGAGGACAAAAGCCCGACATCCTCTTGGTTTCTGTTGTACGTCAAGCTCGCAATTAGATAATCACATTTAACTAATATGAATAATTTACAGGCTTAATGAGACCTGCCACGGTTTTCCTACTGTTGAAACCCAGGGTTTTTCTTCTTTTGCCAGCAATATTGATTGTCTCAAACACATCATCTTGACAGAGGCTCACTTTCATGTCCTCTGTGACAACTTATCTAGAACAAAATTAACATATTACAGAAAGACAAGGGCCCTGTAATTAATAAATTATATGTTTATATAAAGGAGGAGCCTAGAGAAAATTTAATTGATGCATCAAACAAAGAAACAAAAGATTCAAATAACAACTAAATGGCTTATTAATCATGCTGCTGTGACTTTGCTGCAAACCTAGGTCTGTGTTAGCTTCTACATGCCTGGAGGCCTACTAACTCATTTCAGCAGCAATGTTCTGTTGATGAGGCTAGTAACATGTAAGCCTCATGGGGTAGAAATGGCTGGTCAACACATTCGTCTCCCTGCAATTGACATCATGCACAATTGAAGCATAATTACCATAACATCATGAATGAGATGCAAATGTGACTTTGCTGTTGTTATTGTGAATAAACATTAGACTCTGCAGTTACTGACAATAACCTTATTAGCTAAGTTGACATCAGTAATTTAGATTTTTCATAGCAGGAGAAGCATCAATTTTATGCTTCAATGTCAGATAGATCCAAAGCCTAGCGATAGCCTCTAGGTGACTTAAGCCGATGCTACATGCAAAGTTTCTCACACTGCTTCGATCATTAACTAAAAACAAGAGCTGAATGTAACTCAGGTTTTTAGCAAGAGTATTCCAACACAGAAAAGATTAAAGATGCTAGAGGAGACATTGTGAATGAGGATTGAATTTAATTTTTGCATGAACTGGCAGAACTTTTAGTAATAAAAAGCAGCTGCAAGCAAACAACTGGATTTTGGAGTAGCATTAATAGCAAACCCACTCCAATTACAGCCTATTTAATTTTATATTTGTGTTACAGCAAAGTAGGGTGATGTGTTAACACAAATTAAGTGAACCAGCAACAGTTGTTACAGTTTACGTTGCTGCAACATATTAGATTCTTGGAAGGTACATTTCAGATTACTGGGATGCTATGCAGTAGGCTCTGCATCGATCTGACATTGAAGTGTAAATAAAGGGAAACTATTTTACTTATTTTTTTTCTTT
Organism: Leptatherina wallacei; assembly: GCA_028567055.1. Taxonomy (NCBI): domain Eukaryota; kingdom Metazoa; phylum Chordata; class Actinopteri; order Atheriniformes; family Atherinidae; genus Leptatherina; species Leptatherina wallacei. Next base: position 14,776,744 of record JAOXYM010000009.1, read on the forward strand.
GAAGTGGAGTTATAGTCAGAGCAGTCTCAGTTTGTAGAAAAAAGAGAGGAATACTGACAGAAAGCTAAGCTAATATTTAGAGACTACGTTTTACCAGTTCCAGCAAATGATATTGTGAATCTTTTGCCTCAATTAATGATCTAATGTGACATAAGCATTTTCATTTCATTACTATTGCAACACAGACAGCAGTCCTTCTAGCACGGTCTATGTTGCAGGTAGATAAATGGATCATTCAACAAATTCAACTTAACAGAGTATTAATGCATTTGTGGTGATGGCAAACCCAAATTTCACCTGTAAGAAAAATCTGTTTCATAACTTGAGCTGTTTCTGAAGTAGGATGATCAACAACCAGAATTCCAGAAATGTTGGAAAGTTTTTAAAATTTGAACATAATGAAAATTACAGACCTTTAAATCACATGAGACAATATTTCATTCACAATAGAACATACTAACATAACATGTCTAAACTGAGAAATTTTACAATTGCATGCTCAAAATAGTTGGCATGGGGGTAAAAAATGACTGAAAAAGCAAAAAAGTAAAAAAAAAAAAAGATTCAGCTGGGAAAACATCTAGCAAGTAATTATGTTAATTGATATCAGGTGTGTAACATAATTAGCTATAAAAGGGATGTCCTAGAGAGGCAGAGCTGCCCAGAAGTAAAGATAGGTAGATGTTCTCTAATCTATGAAAGAGTGTAAAAAGATTGCAGAATCCTTAAAAAAAACAATGTTACCTCAATGTCAAATTGCAAACGCTTTGCAACTCTCATCATCTACAGTGCATAACATCAAAAGATTCAGAGAAACTGAAGATGTCTCTGTGCGTAAGGGGCAAAGCCCAAGATCTTTATTGGATGCCTGTGGCTTTAAGGCCCTAAGACGACACTGCATTACTCATCGGGACTGTAGTGGCACCGACATTACTAACCAACTATTTTGAGACCTGTCTCAAGCATCATAGATTTGGCAATAGCACGTTTTGTGCATAACATTGTAAAATGTCTGTTTAGACATCTGTTAAGTTGTGTATGTTCTGTTGTGAATAAAATATTGGCTTTTGTGATTTGAAGGTCATTAGTTTTCATTTTGTTCAAGTTTTAAAAAATGTCCCAACATTTCTGGAATTTGGGTTGTACTATAATATGTAACTGAAGATGTTGTGTTGGATGCTAACTCTTTTTTTCCCTCCGGTTTCTGTTTCGTTTGCAGCGGTCATCAGGTGGTCTGTCAATCCCTTTGTGTGCCTTTCAGGGCACTGTGTCTCTGCAAGCACCCACAGGCAAAACGCTGTCTCTTTCTACTTATGAGGTCAGCAGTGATGGTCTCAAAATTTCCCCCAACAATGCCAAAAAGGTAATGTCCCTCACCCCAATCTCTTTTCCAATAACATTTTAACAAGACAGGCTGCAGTTACTGATCATATCAGTTCATTAAAGGAACAGGTTGACATTTAGCAAATATATGTACTTATTATCATTTATTCATAGCTTGATTCCCATGATAGATTTATAATTTCCACATCCACATACACAATGTAAATTCACACTCCATATCCCAAAGGTACTTATTGCTTTTTTTCTTCTTACATCAGATATGCTGAAAAATGGATTAACCTTTGACAAAGTCCACTTTTCCACCAACTTTCATGAAATTTAGTTTTATTGTTTTTGCATCTTGCTAACAAAATAAAAAAACAGAACCATCAATTCCCATTTCCAAGTTTGTAAGTACTGATGGAAGTAACAGGACCCCCAAACAAAAAATCATTCCTAAGATTTACCCATAGGAGAACTACTTTTCTTCAACTCCTTTTTTTTCATTCTGTCATTCACTCGCTGTTTGGTTAGGTTCAGGCATTATAATTTGTTTAGGTTTAAGCAGTAGTTTCCTTGTAAGGTCCTAAAACTATTTGGTTAAAGCCAGGAAAAGTTTGTGGTCAGGTTTAACATATAAATAATTTCTTGTTTTAGTTTACCTTCCTTTTGTCATTTTACATAATGCAGTCTACTGGTTTAACTTGTGCAGAGACAAGCTCTAGCCTAAACCTAACCTACCTTCTTTGGTTTACCTGCATTATCGGGGTAATTTTTTGTGTGGGAGACTTCTCTGTATTGGACATGATATGAAATTAGTATAAGTACATCAAGGTAAAACATGATGAAACTAAAACAATCCTCGTGATGAAGGCAGTTTAAAATCTTTAATACCTATAAATACCTTGTGTAATCAATGTCTTTGCATTAAAGGTGGAAGTGTATCGCTCCAAATCTGTTGGCCATGAACCCAGTGCAGAGGATGCAACATCTGGAGGGCAGGCTGGGGATGTGAACGTTAGCTGTGTAGGAATGAACATGGAGATCGGCATGGGGATGGGAATAGGAGCTAGGGTGGGTGACACAAACGTCAAGATCCACCTTGAGGTTCTGGAAATCTGTGATAATGAAGAGGCAATGGACAGTGTCTCCATCATATCCAATATCAGCCAGTCCTCCACCCATGCCCGCTCCCCATCACTACGTTACTCTCGGAGGGAGAACCGCTTTGTCTCCTGCGACCTGGGTGAGACAGCGTCCTACTCCCTGCTCATCCCCAGCAGCGGCAACACTGAAGCAGAGACCATCAATATCACTATACCTGACACTGTGGAAGCCCACCGGCAGAATAGCCGGCGGCAGACACAAGAGAGCTTTGGGTATCATGAGGATATTCAACTGCTTAATGAGGCTTACAGAAAGCAGGCAGAGGAGGGGGAAGAGTGACTTAGACACAGAATAACAAGAGGTGGGCTCTCAAGAGGGGGTGGAAAGATCAAATCAAGACGGTAAAAGCCGCAAGACAAAATTTCCTAATCATTCCAAATTTACTTCTTTCTGATCACTCTTTAACTAAGCTGACAGGTGACCCAAATAGAGACTCAGCTAGACTCTTATAGTCTGCTTGCGTACTTCTTCTTTAGGTAAAATGATGAGAGCGCACACCTAACCTATCTGTATATTACATAGAGATACTGTAGATAAGTCTATAAAAGGACAGACAACAGTAAACTGTGTTAAAACAAGAGAGAAAGACAGCCAAATGCCGGAAAGGGCATCGGTGCATCAGTATTCCAGCAGAGACTTGCACCATATGGCAGCCTGTCATCATGGGATAGATACAGCAAGAGAAAAATTCACTTAGACGTTGAAAAGGAGGAGCCATGGTCTGATTTCACCTAATATGAAACAGCTTGTGTTGACTACATCACTGATGACTCAGATGTAAGGGGAGGAGCCACCTGACCCATGTGTCTGACTCATTCAAGTGTGTGTTGTGCATAAGGATGAGAAAATTGGTGTGATGTCAGGCAGCCACAAAAAGTATTTATATGTTTCCCTAAAAATAATTTATTTCAATTAATTTATTTAATAGTTTTCCTTGAAATCGGTTCCTATGTGTAAGGTGTTTTATGCCATTCATGTTGCTACTACAAAATCAGACGCATCCATGTTGGAAATCTGAAACAGGAGCAGAAAAAAAAGAAAGGAGAGGCAAGTGATTATCAAAGAAGAGGTTAAGGGGATGCTTGTGCAGAACCCTTTTTTTTCTGTCTCGTGCACATTCAGTGCAATTTAAATGAGTGACTGTGCATAATTTACTTTAGCAGGCAGCATATGAATGTACATTCCAGAGCCACTTTGGGGGATCATTTCTCTGCCGCTCAGTTCACTTCCCATCCAATCAGTGAGTCACCGGGACCTCTCGCTCTCTACATGCATAAATTCAGAACTGGATATGAAATTTCCACTGATAGTATTGTGCTCCTAAACACTGCTTTGAATCATCATATGAACTGTGAAAATCAGAAGCATTTAAATCTTTATTCTCTTAGATAATATCAATGTATACATCAATACTTGTATACACAAATGCAATATTTGTTTGTGCAAACAATAGTAAAATAGATGCTGTTGGCTAATTTTACAGTATATGTGTAGTTTAATTAGTTTTATGGCGTTTTATTCCGTATTTTAGCTTGATTCATCACTAAATCTGCAGTGTTTGGACCTCATTTGCAGACTTTTGAATAGTCCCTTAAAGATTGCTCTTTATCAGCTGCTACAGCTCCCATCCTATTCAAGACTGCTGTCATTAAAGATTCATACGAGGAAATTGCTGCCAACAGTCTTGAGATGCATTTTTAATTCAAGTGCTCTGGAGCATAATGTAAGAGAAAATAATGTACAGGCAAATGAAAAAAAAAGATGAATGTAACATTTTATGCAGTGTCAATCTTTTAAACTGTTATTGTGCCAGAGTTTGCCAGTGTGAGCAATGCTTCATCTCTGCAGCACAAGGGTTCATTCATGGTTGTACCTGGGTATTTGCATCAATTTAATCCCATGCAGATTGAAGGGTTTTAAGTGTTCATCCATGGGAGAAGGGCCTTAGTGCAGTCGTCCAAAAAAACGAACAGGTTGCAGCTCATGGAGGCAACGATCAAATATTAACTGGTTGAAAGTTAGTTCAGACCAGAAATAGAGATGCTCATGACAGATTTCAGAGCATAAATACAGCAAAATGAATACTATTTATTTTGCAAAGCTAAGGGACCAACTACGTTACCAACACAAGCAAGAGAAGCCTACACCTCATATTTTTCCACAAATGTTTAAGACTCACCAAGGGACAGCAAAAGCTATACGAGGTATAGGTACAGGTCTGTATGTCCATGAATGGGCCCTAACAGAGAGGAAGTAATTGCACCATTTGAATTACGTCAGTATTACACAGGGCTGCAGTTCAGCTGCTTGCCAAGCTTTCAAATTATCGATATGATACATTTGTTGCTTGTCCTATTTGACTCCATTTGGAGTTACGCAAGCACAATGTTTAATCACTCATGTCAACTCTCTGGATTTATTCAGCAACATGTAAACTTCCCAAACAGAATTCATTTAACATAAAGCAAGGCTAATTAAGTACTTAATAAATTTCTTTGGAGGCTGACCTTAATTGTATGTAACATCATTGGATGTTGTGCCCCGAAGAAAAGTGTGTACATAGTATGACAAATCCACAACAGTTGTATGATATTTTTCATTGTGCTTGGTGCTCTAGGTTATTCACAATTAGTCTCCATTTCCTTGTCCTTTTTGGAAGATGTCATGAATTATTCTTTTGTGTTTGTGTGTACAACAGACAATTAGAGATTCAGTCTCTGAGGAAGAGGAGAGGTCAGAAATTAAATTTGCAGAAAAGTAGTAGAAAAATTAGGCATATGGCAGCAAAAATAAAAGGTAACCTACAATTATTAATGGCCTTGACCTGCAGTTTTTTCCTAATGTTTTATAATTTCCCTCAAATTCAAGCACGTTTACCTCCCACACACAACATCTGATTACACTGAAATAGTAAGGGGAAGGTAGCCTGCATTAACCCCCTCACCACCACCACAAACATACACACCACCCCTTGTTTTTTTTTATTATTGCAGAATAAGATCTTTATCCTGCAGAAAGGTTCATTTCCTGTCAAACTGCAGCTTTCAGATATATGACCTCACATTATCTTCTAGGACTATGTGACGTTAGATTAACAGTTGAATAAATGACAGCAAGTGGTAGTGAAGCAACTCCAGATCATGATATTTAATCTGCCATGCTTCACAGCTGGTATAAAATTCCTTTTCTTTGGTCTGCATCAAACATTTCTACTGTTACTGTGACCAGTCTGCTCTGTCTTTCATTCATCTGCAGAGAATGCCTGGTCTTATTTATTCACTGGTAAGGTACTATTGCGCCAATGCTCTTTGCAGACATCAGAGATCCCCTGACTTTGATTTTGTGCTTTTGAGAATTGCTTCTTCCATGGGATTTTTTAAAATTTATTTTGTAACTGAAATAATACCTAAGTATGCAAATTTTCAGTTTAACTTGTAATAAGAATGCATCACATTTATCTATTTGCACTGTTTTACTGAGTATCGAGTATTTGTTTGTTCAATTATGCTGCAAAAACTCCTGTTTCCCTAGGACATGCTTATATTTCAAGCCGATAGCATCAGTGGCACTTCTACATCTACAGTGAGCACAGCGTGTTTTATTAGAGAAGGGTAACATCACTGCATGCTGAAACATTCAATTTAAATTACTTTTACCTCTGATACTGTAATATTTGTGTCTATCACAGGTATCCCTGAAGATATTAATATAAAGGTAAAACGGTACATCAGTACTGGGAAAATGTGGAGGCTTGGAACAAATGAAACAGACGCTTTTCCTTTCATATCATTTTGTTTGCACAACTCCTCTGCTACTCTCTTCTCACACAATCTAAGCTTTAGTTTTCAGCATTTTTTAAAAAGTACATTCCTCCCCCTGAGTCTCAGCATTTTCCAAAATTGCTTTTTCTTTTGCAGTGGCTCATTTCTAATCTCTGATATGTTCCCTTGAGAACAGCCTGCTGAGATATTGAAAGTGCCCATGTATTTAAAAAATACTGTCACAGACTCAAGTATTTGGAACTAAAGTGAGAGCTTATGAATCACTTCATACTCAAGCAAAACACCTATCTGTCTTTATTCACATATTTTTTTCCTTATTTCTCTTTTTGGAAATTAGACAAGTTTTAATACATTTGTCTTATACGCATCTTTTTTTCCCCTAAAGAGCCAGATAAGGATATTATATTTGACTATGTTCCAAATTATTCTGCATGTAGGTTTTCAGTTAATTAAACATTTGGGTTTTAGTTTTTTTGTGGAAAATTTAGCTTGTTTTCTGTTTTGATCACTGATAACAATCACAGCCAGGTTTGAATATCAATTTCCCAGATGAGCTTAATCAAAAAAAAATTACTCAATGAGTTTGTTCCACATAAATATGCCAGAAACAGTTTCCTTGCAGTATTGGAAAAAAAAAAGATCTCTAAGCAAATGCAAAGCCTGAGATAGTGCAATGCCTTGTGAAAGGAATTTGAAAACATTGAACATTTCACTAAAACTTAAGCAAGCTCATCTCACTGTTGAAAAATGTCTGTATGATTCAGAGAACTAATTGTTCAAGAGAGCAGCTTTAAAGGACCTTTATATAACTTTTTGACCTTAAAACTCTGCTTTCCGGACTCGTTTGATGGCACAGTGACATCTTTCATGTTCATTTCTAGAGCTGTCTCGGCCCAGCATCATCCCGCAGCTGAGAAACCACACTTTAAACTTTCTCAGCCGGGTCGCTGCCTGCCGAGTTTCTCTTTGTGCATGCGTTACACACTAGCAAGCGGATGTAAACAAACCGGCCGTTTTGAACGCGCACCGGCGGATTCAGCAAAGAAACGCTGGAAGACATTATTGGAGTAAGAGAGGAAACTAGAGAGCCAAAGAAGAACAAGAGATAAATCAAGAGTCAAGATAAAACAGTTTTTTACTGTCTGGAGAGAGCTCACAGTACGACTAGGATGCAAGATGGATGCCGAATTAGTCGTCAATAGGGGGCACATTGCTGAGAAAATGGAATAAGTTGAGTAGTGTCTCTTTAAGAGAGCCGCTTTTAAAAAGCCACTCATGAGCAGCAGCATGTGCTATGGAATTCGAAGAACCTCTCGATGCAGGATCCTTCAGAGGCTGCATTGGTTAATAAAGCTGTATTTCAGCCACCCCTAATCAATGCTCACACAATGAGAAACACTTAAAGTATTGAAGACCAATTTTAAAACAGTTTTATTCTCTAGCGTGACTAGGTTAATTTTGTCTACTCCAACTGTAGGTGTAAGGGTTTCTTTTTGATCAAAGAGTTTTTTAAGGAGCTGAAACTTCAGAAAACATCATCCAACGTGCATCGTGGTGGTGGTATCTTGGAGGCATGACCAGCCTGGCAATGACAGATTTTTGCCTGTCTGGTCACGCCTCCTGGTGGTTTTTTGCAGGTGAGAGGACAGCATGAATGCCCCCTCTTGGTCCAGATGGATGGTTGGTGGATGGTTACCATATCCCAACAAGGCTGCAATGTCAGCAAGGTGGTGGAGTGATGTTTTGGGTTGGAATGGGGAGTGAGATGGTGTACTTCCTTAAGATGCTTGAGAGAATCAAAATGACGTCTGGAAAATATGTGCAGTCTCTAACTGACCATTTTCTGCTATGGTATAAAAGGAAAAAGCATGCTTATTTTCATGGAAGGCAACGCACCATCTCATGTTGCAAAAAATACCTTTAAATCATTGGCTGCTATGGGAGAAAAACTCATGGTGAGGCAACAATCATTCCATGATCTCGACCCTATTGAGAACCATCCGAAGGGAAAAAGTATGAGGATAAGCAGCAGTGTACCTCCTAACACCAACTTTGGAAGGCAGTTCTATCCTCAAATGAGAAAGAGGCAGAAACTATCTGACTTACATGTTCAATGAATGAGAGAGTTGTCAATGTGATATCAATGAAGGGTTCTGTGTTAATATGTAACTTGATCAGTAAAAATGTGGGGCTGGTGTACATTTTCAGTTCTTTACAACCTATTTAATGTTCTGAAACTGTAATTATTTTGAGTAACTGGTCAAAAGAAAAAAAGCTGCTATGTTCTATAAAATCCAGATTATTTTATAACCTAATATAATATTTGACAATTTATAAATCACATTCACTGTCATTTCTATTAATCATTTAAAAGCTAAATATTGGAGCACTGTATATATTACATTACTTGTAGACTATTTTTCCAAAGCAAATTACAACTTATAATAGAGTAAATTGAAAAAAAAAATCTGATAAATCTGATGAAAATTATCTCTTCAACGAATACAAATGGACAAAAATATTTCATGTAAGTTCATATTTCAGAAAGTGAAGTTTATTTAATCAAGACAAGGGATTTTTCTAAGCTCACAAAATGCTGTTCTTCCAGCATGTCTATCTGCATTTCCCATCAAAGTTTATAAAACCCTTTCATAATTATATCCCTCATGTACTTTCCATATAATTATGAGGGATCATATTTCACAACAGCCACACTGTGCTTAGGGATCTACTTTGCAACCTCCTGCGTGCAAAGCTCCATTTACACCATGTTCGCCATAGTGTGTCATCTGCTGAATGTGCGTCATACCACAGATCGGGTGTCTACTGCTTTTTTTCTTGTGATGCAAAGACGAATAAAAAGAGGAGGGTTAATGGAAAGAAACAAAAGCATGCAGGAAAAAGCCCATTTTACTAATTTGATATCCCAGCTAATTTTGAACAGTAGAAAGAGGAGTATAATCCAATTACATATTTGCTGTTGGTGGGAACACCCAGAAAGAGTCGGTGAAGGTTTAATATGAAAATGAGGAAAAATAAGCATAATAAGTAAAAAAACGGGGAAAAAGGATTCTTTAAAAAAAAAAAAATTTCTGAGTGAAAACAATCGGTTACCCAAAAACTTTTTTACCAACTTTAGAATTGGTTATTTGTTTTCAGGCATTTTTTTTTTACCTAAAAATGTGTTTTTTGTGAAGCTGTTTTAGTCATATCATAGTTTCAATAAATGTTGGAGCCATGTATAATGAAGTGCAGGCTTGTCAATGTTATTAACCACATGGAAGGGTGGTCAGCATTGCAAACTAGGCTTTTTTTCAAGTTTGGATGGGAACAACAGTTGATTGGAATTTATCAATAGACAATATTCAGCAAAGTGCTGCAGTGCAACAGAACCAGAGCCTATAAGGTGACAGTCTTTAACAGTCATGGTGGATCTTTGTCATTTGGCTGTAACCTTTAAGGCCCAGACAAGAGGTCATCACCTAATGTTCTCCTGAGTAGGACAAACCTTTTACTACATTACATTGATTCAAACGCACTGACTGGTTTTGTCTAAACATATAGGCTGTGACCCAAGAATGTATTAAGGGACAAATGAAACTTCAGTAGGCTACTTGGTTTTCCACTCACTTTTTCTTTTTTAATCTATTTGAAGATCTGTGTTTACAATGACAAATCTCTCATATTAGAGCGATGGGGATATCTCCAGTGAGTTATAGACCTTTTACAGAGATTGTTTTGGATTTACAGTTCTTAATCTACACACTCTAAAAAATTATTATTGTTATTTTTCTTATAGAAATAATATGATTTGATGGATAGGTTGTGAATCAAATCGTTAATCTTGAACCTTTGTTATGCAGGAAAAGGTTCTTACACCATAAGGCAAGACAATAATGGCAAAAACTTTTTTCCATACACAAAGGACTTTAAAAATTTTGACCTTGTCACATGTCCACGTTTCAAACGAGGTATAATTTCAATCACACTTGCAGAACACTTGTTTCAATCTAACAGACTGGTTAAGTTTCAAAGTGATGCCAACCCTTTTTTCCCCCCAATTTACCATAGTATTTTTACTCATCGATCAATTTTCTATTCTCTCTTCATTCTGTTTGGTTAAAAAATGAGTGACTTTTCAAGAGAACGGGAGGTGCGCAAGCAGTTCCTTGACAATCAGAACAGAATTGTGAGAGTAATCATAAAAGAAAGGCAATAAGCCACAGCAGGAGAGATCAATGAGAATTACCAGAGAACCATCAGTTCACAGGAGGGGAGGATACAAAATTCATTTCAAACTTTCTTAAAAGTTCAAATAATAAAACCGCTGAGACTGTATCAGTGTGGTTACATGCAGACTGACGCAGGTTTTTGGAAATGTGATATTTAGAGCTTATATTTAGAGCTTCAGGGTTCATATGTCAGACAGGGTGAGGGACTTGTGAAGGATAGAGGTAGAAATGTTCAGCAGCTGCATTTCTCTCCATGGTGTTAAAGTTAACATTAACACTAAATGTGACAGGACCATTTTGGACATGAAAGCCACCCCTGATGAATAAATAAATATATGAATAAATAAGCACAAGTGGATCATTCAGCAGGAAAATCATCTGTACAACAGTACAAATCACCACCATGCAGAACAATAATAAAAGCAAAACCAGCTTCCTGTTGAAAGAAGATTTTGTCCAGGAGAAAATCCAATTCTTTCAATGACTATCAGGTTTATATGTCACTTAGCACCTTTGGGATTCTAGGTAGAAAAAGAGTCACCTTCTTACTCTACTGTGCCTGAACTAAAGGTTTTGCAGAGTGAAAGATGGAGGAACCTGTTTTAAGAGATTTAACAGACATTGGTTGATTCAGTAACCAGACTTTGCTCAGTTCTGCAGCTAAAGGATGAAAAGGTAATTACTATAACACTGAGACTGAAGCATCCATGACTGGGTGCACATTATCACTATTACCATTTGCTTTCATTTGAACTGTTTACATTTCTTTTTAAAATAAAGAAATTTAATTGTCTCTAATTATTTTGTTCTCATAGTTTTCCCGATCTTGCCAGATAAACTGTCTACATAAATCCCTACAGAGCTAAAGTGAAATCTGCAGCTACATAAGTTGGGACCATCAAATGATATAACACACACACAGACACACACACACATTATATATATATATGTATATATATATTTATGTATTTTTTTTCTTCCTATATTTACCAATGCCAAATGTTTACATCTCACAGAATACATTTACTTCAAATACACATAGCTACAGTAGGTGCAATTGTACCAATGCACTGGCTTGACATCTATACCAGTTAATTAACCCACCATCCCGACCACCCACTGAAGCTTTTCTCATTCACAACAAGCAGTTTTTATCCTTTTACTTCAGCTCAATGAATGTAGTCAGAGACCAGATCTTTCAATTTAATAGAAACCACTCTCCATATTAAGATCCTGAAGATAGAGGCTGTTTTTATATTCTAATAGGACACTATCACTAAAGTGAGGCATTCATCATTTCCTTGAGACATTTTATCCATCAGGTTTCTAAAATAACTTGTTGGTGCTGCAGTATTAAGCACTGAAGGAAATATCTCGGCATACTGGTCATTTTCCCTCACACGTTAAGCATGCAAAAGTCAACAGTCTTTTCTGCAAACCCACGTTTGACCTTTATGATTTAACATCTTCCTCCCTGGAGCCTGCTGTTCGGAGTCTGGCTGTTTTTTAGATAAAAGCCCTTCATAGCTTGGCTCCAAGCTTTTTGCTGAATGGATACAGCCCTGTGAGCCAAAGCACAGCTTAATTTCCTCGGCCCCAGTTCCTCTGGCTGTTCTAAGGACCAGTCTCAATACTTACTGTGCTTTTTCAGTAAAGACCCCTCAGCTGTAGATCTGCTTTTCTCTTGTGGTACAGTACCTTAACTGGCCTGAAACAGTTGCACAGGGCTGATTGTTCTAAAAGTCTTGGGCTGACTGTGTCCGTCTCTGTTTTGCTGGTTGAAGCACATTTCTGCCCTCCCAGTATCTGGTTTTGCCTGAGGTTTTCTCTCCTTTAAAGAGGATTTTTTTGCTCTTACACAAATGAGACAACAGTCATGCTCACAATCACTCCTAGGGTTAATTTAGAATAACTGATTAACCAAACAGGCATGCTTTTTGACTCCTACATCTTTTTTGTGGGAGGAAACCGTACTCAACAGACAGAAACTATACATGCACACAGAAATAATGTGCATGCAGAGACCCCAACCATGCAAATATGCAAACATGAGTTCTGTGAACTCTGGATTCCTCCTCACAGTCCAAAAACATTATTTGGGTTTTTTTTTTTTAATGACCCAAAAGATTAAATAAAGTGCAAGGCAAAAAAGAAAAATAAATAAGCCTGTGTTTATGCAAAAAAAAGTGTGAGCTTCCAGCTCCCTGCTCTGCATGTCTTGCACTGAGCTTCATTCATCACCACCAAGATGAAAATGTAAATTTCTTCTGTAGTTTGTACGTGAATTTACATTTAGAATTCTATATTTTCTAGTATTACTAGTAACTGGACACTCAGATCTAAAATTCTTGAACAGTTTCTTTCCCAAGCCATCAGTTTAAAACATGAACCTTGTCTTCAGCTCGTCTCTCCGCAGAGAAAGTGACGGAGTGAAAGTCTGAACAGATGACGTCATTAGCAGGTAACTGGCCTCTCTGCACCGCGGCTCCCTCTTCCCCCTCCCTCTCCGGTTGTTTGTTGTCTGAGAGTGGATAACTATAATAAGTGTGTGGGAAGGAAACGCAACAAAAACCCGATGTAAACATCTGAGACTGAGATACAACAAAATCCCTCACGATTTTGAAATTACATCCGGACGCATTTTGTAGATTTTCAAAAAGAGGACATGTCTGAATAAGAAGATATTTGTTAACCTAATTCATCTTCGTTTCCTTAGGAGAGGCAGGAGGCTGCTTTGGTTTTGAAAGCGTTTAGCTCGCTATACCAACAACCAATCCCAAAGGGTTGTGTCAATTTCCAGCTGCCGACCATTTATACGTCATCATTATGCGACACGCGGGACAGAAACTAGCAAACGTTTACTGATTTACCTGCAGTGTATTCTCATTTATTTACTGTTAGAGGGCTAGAATCTAATTTAGACTCGTGGCTATCAAGAAGTCGGCTGCCAACTTCCCGTTTTTTTGTAGCTGCGTTTTTTGTTTTGTTTATTTTTACTTGGGTCTCAGGTGAAAATTTACACACCCGTCCAGCACAGCTTGTTGCTAGATAACATTAACCAAAAAGGTCCCATCGTAGATTATCTTAGCCGCAAATGGTCAAGTGTCTTTCTTTTGACAGCGTTTGATTTTTGGTGTTTGTTAGTGCTACGGCAGTATGAGTTACGGGTATGGTGGCGGTGGTGGAAGAAGAGGCAGGAGAGGAGGTCGCGGGCACAGGGACGGCAGCAGAGAGAGATGGGACAGAGGCGGCGGAGGAAGTTCAAGAGATACCGGTTCCGACTTTGACCAGGACGGAAGTGGAGGAGGTCAGAGGGACCGTCCTCCTCCACACCTGAAGGGACGTGAGATCGGTATGTGGTATGCACGATACGGCGCCGTGAGGAGGAAACAAGCTGACCGGAGATCGGTATGTGATGTGCTATTGCACATAATTTAGTCAGTTAGTTGAAGGGAGTAAATTTCCTTCAGATGTTTCTGTATAACTGCTGACTGTCAATCTGTCCTCGGCATAAGTTTGAGGGATGTTTTACACTTGTGAAACTCTCTCCCCAGCATCAAATCTGCTGACAGTGTGGAAGGTTTTAAGACTAAGCACAAGACACACTTGTTTAAAGTTGCCTATGGGTAGACAGGTTGTAGTGGAGCAAATGTCTTTTTTTTAAATTAATATTTTATTGTTTCTTATCACTTTTGATTTGATCATTTCTTGATATTGTACAAAACTGTGTGTTACCATCACAAGTGTTTAGTAATCTTTGTTATAGGTTGCACAGTGCACTGTAGAACACCAGCATGGATGTGCAGATTTTACAGTTTCAGGGATAGAAAGTGCAATTTGGTATCTGCAAGGTGGTTGTTGTAGTGTAATGGCTGATGTTTATCCTTTATGTATGTGTGTGCAGCGAGCAGTGGTCCAAATGGATGAGGCCAGAGAGCAGCACATTACTAAGCTTCTCAACTCTGTCCAGAGTGACCAGCCTGTCCCAAGGCGAGACCGTAATGATGCAAGAGCTTCTACATCCGACAACTGGAGCACATCTGGCCATAGTAGTGGTCATTGGTGAGAAAAGCTTCTATAGCTTTTCCACTTTTAACTCACACAGTAGTGTTATGCTTACAAGAAAAGCTTACTAGATAGCTAAATAAAATGAAAGTTTTCTGAAGTGTTGGTTATTGTTTTCCCCGCTTGAACTGCTGCCATTGTGACTCCAACTAACATGTTCATGGCCCTCAGTTACTTTGACGGGGATATGCCTGAAGAGAATAAATACAAGGTTGAGGCCAAATCTGAGGATGAGGAAGAAGAAGTTACTCCAGGCCAGATGAAAGCAAATCGTACATCACAACGGTAACTTTCCATGAGACTAAAAAGACATGACTTTCTTGAAAAATACAGCAGATTTCATTTTTCTCCAGATTATTATTTTGTATTTATGTTATTTCATTTGTCTGTTTAGTGGAGCCTCTATAGCAGATGTTAAAGATGAGCCTCCAGACAGTTGGGATGATGATCAGGAACACAGTGAGAAAGAGAAATTCAAGAGGAGAGACAAGGATCTGGAATTCTTATTTCAGGAAGTAGTCAGAGACGGGTCACTCGATGATTACTTGAAAAGTGATCTGGAAAGCAAGAAATCAGATTCAAAGTATAAGGAAATGCTGGTGAGTATTTTGATTTATTATAAAGTTTGATCTGTATAGTTGTAAAAGTCAGAAGTTCTTCTCTAAACAAGGCCTTCTAAACTTACTTGCAGTGAAAATCTGTTCTTTGTCTAATTGTTTTATGTGTATTTGTAAAAACTGGTTACAAAGCTGTTAATATTAGTTATGTTTGGTTGTGGGATTTCTGGGTTAATAAATATTTCTGTACAAGTTTTAATAAAAAGAACAAAACATGCTGAAAAATAACGTTTGTACAATACAGATAATTTACTTGGCCCAACTGGAGTAATTTATCTTTTGAAACGGAGACAAAAAAGAACCAGAGCCAAAATATATACAAAAAAAATCACTTCAAGACCAAGTTATTTTAGTATATATTATCATGTTGTTTTCTGAGTTATGACTAAATTACTTCACTACTGCTAAGCCACTGTGCAGAATGAATGATTATTTGGATTCAGTGGAAGTGAGTAGATGTTTTAGATGTCTAAAAACTGCACTTATTAATAAACAAAGACAGAACTACTCTTGATTGGATTTGTTTCTTTATTTGTTTTCTCTTTTAATTTCAGAAATTCAGGGAAAAACTACCATCCTATGGAAAAAAAGAGGCAAGTGTTAATTCAACATGTGCCTTAAGCTAATGCTCTCATTTATTCATAATGAATAAATGAAAGAATTTTTGTCAAAACTGATTTGTCTTTTTATCCAAATTTAAAATAATTGTTATTATTTGAAATCCTCTTTATCCTCCTATTTGAACTGTTTCTCTTCCCCACATTGTTTCCATCATTCCTTCAACAGGATCTGGTGGAGCTGATCAACTCCAACCGTGTCCTAGTTGTGAGTGGGGAGACCGGGTGTGGAAAGACCACTCAGGTCACCCAGTTCATCTTGGATGACCATATCAATCGAGGCTTGGGCTCCATGTGCCGCGTGGTCTGCACACAGCCTCGTCGCATCAGTGCTATTTCGGTAGGTTATCTGTTGTTTGCCTTGTTGTGTTATTGTTATTTTTTTTGAGAATCGTGATTTTATAGTTTATTTGTATGTTTTTTTGATTACAGACTGTGCCCCTAAATGCTTTTGTATGTATGTGCTTCCTCCCAGGTAGCAGAGCGTGTAGCAGCAGAGAGGGCAGAGAGTGTTGGAAATGGAAATTCTTGTGGTTACCAAATCCGCCTGCAGAGGTAAGGAAGTCTTTTCATACAACTGCTGATCCATGAAATGGAAGTCGTGGCTTCCTGGTTTTCCCGTTTATTTAATTAACACTCAGAAATTGGTTTAGTGGTGAAGGAGTCAAAGGAAATGCACAACATATGCAGGGTTATGTTTGGAAGCCTCTATCATTTCTCCATCTTTTCTAAAGGTGGTGATTTCTCCTAGCTTTGTCCAGTTTAAGTTGGACAACATAAACTTTAGGTAAAGTTGCATTTTTATCACAGTTCTACGACAAAGCTTATGTTATACCTAATTTGCTTGTTACTATAGGATACATGCAGCACTCAATGGTAGCAGATACTTCCGTTGGGATGTACTTGGTGTTTTTCCAGTAATTCAGGTGTAATTTGAACTATGTTCATCTGACTTGTTTGTCTGTCGGGACTTGATCTAACTTTTGTAATTGGAGGATGTTTTTTAGTGGAAGAGTTAAATTGGGAAGGATAAAGGAATACATTTTCTGGACAGAAAATACACTTAGCTGCATACGTACTTGAACATGACCATGATGTTAGCATTTTTCGTCATTTACACATTCAAATTACAGCAAATGCAGCAAAGCTCATTGGACAGTGATTTTCAGTACAGATGGACATTGGCCCAAAACATACTGCAAAACCAACACAGGATCTTTTAAAAGTAAAGAAAAGGAATTAGGGATCGACCAATTATCGGCCTGGCCGATAATATCGGCCGATATTGAGCAATTTTATGATAATCGGTATCGGCCATTTTTTTCGCCGATAGCCGATAATATAAGTTTATTTTAAAACGTGCTCCTCTGGCTCTCATCCAGCATCTCTCTCTGCCTGAAGGCATCGCTCTGGGCTGTATGACAATGTCCCGCCTACA
>JAOXYM010000009.1:14794084-14805470 GCA_028567055.1 Leptatherina wallacei
TATGAGGATAGGCTGTCTTGGCGGTCTCGTCCTGTGGAAGTCCAGTACCATCTCCTTCGTCTTAGAAGTGTTGATGTACAGCTGCTTCTGGTTCTGGAGACACCACACCACAAAGTCCTTTACTGAGTCTGCTGGGGTGTCTCTTCTTGGGGATGGGAATGAGACACCATGTCTTCCATTGAGTGGGAACAACTCCCAGACACAGGCTCAGGTTGTAGATGTGTTGGAGCGGCTCTCCAAGCTCAGCAGCACAGGCATTAAGCAGCTTTGGCGATACCCTGTCAGGCCCAGCTGCTTTCCTGGCACAGAATCTCTTCAGTTCTCTGCATACCTGCTCAGCAGTGATGGTGGGGTGGGGGTGGTCAAGCACCATGTTGTTTGAGGTGAGAGAATGAGGATGGGTGGGGGGAGGTGGAGCAGAATGGTGGAGTGATAAGGGGAAGGAAGAGAGGGGGGGGGCGGGGTGGGTTGTGGATGGAGCGGTGGAGGCCGAGGGGCTTGGGGGGCAGCGTGGAGTCAAACTGGTTGAAAAAAGTGTTGAACTTGTTGGCTTTCTCCCTGCCCCACTCTGCTGCACAGCCGGGGGTCTGGTTACAGCCTGTGATGGTTTTCAGGCCGTTCCAGACTTCCCGCATGTTGTTCTGCTGAAGCTTCTTCTCCAGCTTGGTCCTGTACAGCTCTTTTGACTCCCTCAGAATGAGCCGGAGCTCCCTCTGGGTGTTCTTCATCTCCATCTTGTCCTTGTTCTTAAAGGCCCTCTTCTTCCTGTTCAGAACAGCCTTCACTTTGCTAGTTTTCCACGGTTTGTTGTTAGCAAAGCAACGAACAGTTCTGACCGGAACCACCATGTCCATGCAAAAGTTGATGTAAACAACAAAAAGAGATTTTTTTGTTTTCTCTTTGTGAAGCATCAGGTGATTGTGTGATTCAACACTCTTCTCGTGTAAATAAAAACTTTAAAAAAAGTATCCAAGACTCCTTCCCACAGCTTTGTTGTGGCTGCCCACTGTTACTGTAATCTGGATCATGGCAGTCTCTCAGTGGGTATATGTAAAAACTGCTTTGTTAAACTTTTAATGATGCACTAGCTTTTCCCCTCAGATCAACTCGTTTAAAAACTATTCCTGCAGTTTTTAGTTCCCTTCTTTCTCAGTTGGTATTCAGCTTGTCTCAAAACTGAACATCAATTGACCAGAACATGTGTAATGTAGCCTTTGCAAACCAAAGCTTTAATTGCAGGAACCAGTGGGCGACAGTCAACGTACAGTTACTGAAATAAATGAAATGTAAATGAAATGTGTTTTCATTTGAAGGTTTGTTTTAATGAGCATAATGTAGAAAATTATTCAGAGTAAGCAGAATTAATTGGATTCATAATGTTCTCAGAGAGAATACAATGGAGAACAAATACAGGACCCTCTGCAAGTCTCCTGACAAAGGTTTTAGCTGTTCTTGGGCTAAACAAGGTTTTAGCTTGAGGACAGCAAAGCTCCAGAGGACAAAAGGAGACAGGGGGGGGGTTCACTGATTTAATTCACAGCCTTAAATCGTGCAAACAGACCACTGTATCCCCGAAGAAGTCACAGCAGTGTTGAAACACTAGTTTGTTTGAACAATTAAAACCTGTGAACAAGCTCTCTGTGGTGCAGTCCTCTCTTTCTCTGGATTATTTTCTAACTTGTCTGTGGATGTTGTCTGTGCCTTACAGATGCTGTACTCAGTCCTGGAGAATCATGTGGTCTAAACTAAGATTGTTGGGTGCTGACTCTGGGCTTGTTGTTTTCTTTGGAAAAGGGGATTTTGAAAAATATAACATGCAGATAGCATAAGGGAAAGAGAAAGAGAACATCACAGGAAAACTGTTACTGGCTAGTATAGCAGTATGGAAACCAGTTGGTGGTATTGTGCAGAGTGGATGAGGTGTTACGACAGGCCCAGCAGCTCCTTTTTGCCTTGAGGTACCTCAGCGCTGTAATCGGTTCTGACCTGTGTGAAAATGTGTCCTTATCGTTTATTTTATTTTAAATTGTGTTTTCTGTCACAAGGAACTGAAATTCTGTTTTCGGTTAATTTAGGCATTTTTAATTTTTGTTGGTAATCTTTAACTTTTTTAACATTGTTTTTGTTGCACATTGATTTTGTGAAGTACTTTCTAATTCAGTACTTCGTAAAATGATTACTTCAACATCATTTCTTCTAAAATAAAGCTCTTAAAACAAACAAACAAAAAAACCACTTGCATCAATTATAGAACAAAGCTTTTGTTTTAAGGCATAAAAGTAAGTGTGAGCTTGGACATTTCATGTCAACTCTTCTTACCTTCACACGTAATGTCATTAAAATAAAAGTTTCAATCAAGCAGGTCAGACCAAATGCAACATATACGTTTCTGAACTAGTAACTCTCGAGGCTTATTAAGAGAAAAAAGCTCAAACATCAGTCTTTTACAATTGGTATGTATTGGCTTGTGTTTGGATGAAAAGTGTCTCATGTTATTTATATCAGAGTTTTTGTTTTTAGGCAGTGAACTGAACTTTGTTGTGTTGTTTTCACAATGGCATTAACAGAAATCTTATCGTGAATTTTAAATGACAAGGGCTCAACATATGTTTTATTAAAATCTCATATTTATAGTTTATTTCAAACAAAACAAATGAATTCTGCAAAACAAGATACCATTGTGAGGTTGGCATCAGGCATACAGCAAACTCATGAAAATGTAAAAAGACATTTGATGTCAGAAAGGGGAAGTAGGTAGAAATTTGAGAATTCTTATTGGTTTAATTGGTCGGTTTCATTTAATAACGAGATATATTTGAATTACGTTAACCAAAAAACCAAAACCCACAAGAACATAAAAGCTAAAGGGTAATCTATTTAAAATAGTTCCTTATAGCTGAAAATGATTTACTTGCTTAGTGGATTACTGTAAAATGTCACCACCAGTAACTATTTATTTTTAAATTGGCATTGAAATGTGTTAAATCCAAATTTCAGCCCAGTCAAGTAAAATGAAGAAATTGATGAGGCTTTAAAACAATAATAAACCATATTCAAATAATGATAATAAAAAAAAAAAATCAATAATCAACTCTGAGGATGTTTCAAGATTCCATTAGCATTATTGAACAGGTTCAAATCCTGGCCTCTCTCCCTGATCCCCTTTCCCATCTTCCTGTACCTACTGTACTATAAAGCCCTCTAAGACCCACAGAATATTAAAAACAAGTAAAACCCTCTGTGTGTCTGTGTGTGTAGCGCATACATTATGCAATTAGCATTTTACACACATTCTCCCGTTTTCCTATGGGGATAAAATGATTTTTTTTATGTTGTCATGAGGATGTCACAACTAATAGACTAATCAATTTCAATTGGCTCGACTAGAAAACTTTAAAAATCACTAACAATGCCCATTCCTAGCACGGATTTATATTTATACTGTTCTAACCAATTCCATAGTTTTTTTGGAGGCAGCTTTGATACAAGCAGCATTTTCTAGCTAGACCAGTCTCTGCTTCATGGGGATCTTTTGGTGCAGGCTGAGCATCAAGATTTAAATGAACGCCTGCAGAGAAAATCTGTGAATAACAGAAAAGTCTGTTGAATCCTAAAATGGAAACGGAGCAATTGCTGGAAGGTTGGGGAAAAAGTGGAGTTTTTACAGCTGAAAACAGAAATGAAGTAATTTTGAGAACCCTTGTCTTCTCTTTACACTAGCTATAATTTTTGTAATAAAAAAAGTAAATTTGTTTTTGTTCTCTCGATCTTTTTCCCCCTCACGTTTCACAGTCGGTTACCACGGAGACAAGGTTCGATCCTGTACTGTACAACAGGCATTATTCTTCAGTGGCTTCGCTCAGATACGTGAGTCTGATCCCCTCCTTGTTTTCTCATCCTGATCACAGCTTCTTTCTGCTCTGCTTGTCCTCTCTATGTCTCCTTTCTGGCCATTATTCCTTTGTGTCTCTGTGTTTTGTCCCCACTGATTCACAGTTGACGCTGCTGTCTGTGGAAGATTCATTAGTATGGGTCTCCATTCTCATAGGCAGAAAAATGAAGACATGCGCACTCACAGAGCATCAGTTGACTCATCCTTCCATGCTCATCTTTGCATTCTGAGTGTCTTTGGGGGAAAAAATAAATAAAATAAACAGACTATGTAAGAGTGCAAGCTTAGCCATGATATCTGGCCACATTCTCATTCGGACTCAGCACAATTCTACAGAGTAATTTCAGGACTTAAGTTGTCTTCCAGAAAAGTTTGACATTACGCAGCATTTGGCTCACAAGTTTACAGTCTGTATGAATTGCAGCTAATGTCACACCCTTTTTTTTTTTTTATTTGACTCTTTTGATATGTCATACGGCAACTTTCAATATTTAAATGCTGTATTTAAAAAAGATAGCGTCAACCTTTTTGTGCTAAGAACTAATAAAGCTGTAATTAATGGACAAGAACAGTGACTTTTTAAGAACAGATGGCCCTTTACAGCCTTAAACACTGTTTCGTTGTCAGATTGTTGTCTACTATCAGCCACCTGGTGTTGGATGAGATTCACGAGAGAAACCTTCAATCAGATGTTTTGCTTGTCATCGTGAAGGACATACTCAAACGCCGAGATGACCTCAAAGTCATCTTGATGAGCGCCACACTCAATGCAGAGAAGTTTTCTAAATATTTTGGTAAGCAATTCACCTAATAACATCACTTTTTATGGAACAGAAATGTTTGTCCATATCACTCATGTCCTTTTCCTTTCAGATAACTGTCCAATGGTCCACATCCCTGGTTTGACGTTCCCAGTAGAGGAGTTCCTACTTGAAGACATTTTAGAGATGATCAGGTAGAGCGATACTATAACCAGACACACATGAACAAAAGCAGACACATATACACACTTTGCTTAAACTGGATGCTGTCTCTGTGTCAGGTACCATCCTCAAAATCGGGACCGCAAACCTGCACGGAAGAGAGGCTTTTGGCAAGGCTGCCACTCGAGATCTGAGAAGGAGGAGAAAGAGGCTGAGTACAAGGAGAGCTGGCCCTGTTATGCACGCTCACTGCAGGGCAGGTGAGTTGGTGAGAACAGCAGGGTAGTGTAATTGGCAGAGCTGCTGCCAGGTTGAGAAATGTGTTGTTTATGTGGAAACCAGGAAGATTTGGCTTTGTGGTATTCAGATTTCTATATAAGTACCGGCCTTTTCTTTTTGAATTTAGACTTTGAGCTGAGCCCTAATTGTACAAGGCTGAATATAGAATGTTCTTGTTTTGTTCTGCAAGCAGTTTACAGAAAAGCATAAGTGCTTTGGAGCACTCGATCGTACGATATGTTTGTAATATAAATTATTTATACATCTTCATTAAAGTGTTGTAGATATATGATGGGAAGCTGCAATGTCTCATAAAAAATGAAAAACTCTGTTATCCTTCTACTCAACAAACCTATTTCTTTATTTAGTACAGCAATTTGGGGGAGCATTCACCACTAATATTATTGCTCTGTCTCCACTATAAAATATGATTTCTCTGCTATAGTTTACTGTAGAAAGTCTGTTAAAACCCCACAGTGTAAGTGCACAGTACTGCAGATTAATTCATACACTAACTTCACATGCACAGTATGTAGTTTGAATAGATCATCGATGCCCAGACACAAGATAATGTAAAACTCAGTGAAAATCTGATCTTTTCAGTTTTGGTATTTGTGTTTTTTATTTTCTACTTTTTGAGGGTCTGGACTGGAGTGCTAAATCAGGCAGTGCATTGATGAAATTAAACCATTTGTCAGCAAGGCTGCCATTGGCTGTTGTACTTTTAAGCTATCCGAAGTCTGTTTATGAGGCAGGGGGATGTGCTCTTATAAGCCCTGCTTTGCCCAAAAATACCCCATATAAGGAGCCTGAGGAGATTTTAGTCAAGGAAATCAAAGGTTCCTTTGCAGTTTACTAATTAAGATCACTTTAAATTAATCTGCTCAAATGTAAAAGGAAGCTTTTCCTCCTGTGTTACAGCTGCATATCTCATTGTCTGATGAGCTGAGATGAGCTGAGCTGAGCAATAATACACCCACAGGGAGCAGTGAAGCCACAATAGACATTTACAGCATTTGGGCATGATGCAACTTCTTGTACTTTATAACTGTGGTGGTACAGCCAGAAAATTGCACTGCATTTCTCTTATTCACTGCTGTAATTATACCACCGTGGTCCTTTTCTCTGTGCTTCATCACCACAACAATCATGCAAACAGGTGTGCTCAAAAATTAATCTGAAATGGCTAAAATACATTCTGAACTATTGTTTAAAAGTTCTGTTTCATAGTGCTGACAGCAGGAAGCCTTTTAGTGATTTAGGGGGTGAAACGAAACACTGTCTGTACTGGCATTGTTAAAAGTACTTAAAACATTCCCCTGAGGTGAAATGATGAATATTTTGCAGTAAAAATATTGTCACATAAAGTGTGAGCGAGGCATTCTCAGCACTATGTTACTGTTGTACATTTACTTAACATCTGCTCAATGTGGATCTTTGGATTTTTCTTTCTTCATGATATATTAAATGGCTCTAAATCATAATAAAGCACAATATTTCAATTATTATATTTTATGAGCAATATCTAAACCACTCTATCTAGAGTTGCAACTTGTGCTGGAAACCAAATTTTCTCAGAACCTGGAGCGGGTGATCAACATGCGACAGTATTGCCTCCCATCATTTCCCTTAGAAAATAGGAGAAATGAAATAATAAAATAGAATCCATTAGCCTGTAGACAGAGTCTTTCTTCTCTGTCTGAGTCAAAGACCAACTAAGCTGTTTGAGTCTCACTGAAAAGTCTCTTCATTAGAAACATATCAGCAGGCAGGAGTGGTTGTGTGGGCTAAAACAGAGACTGATTACTCTAAAGCTTGTTCCTGTTGACATATTAAGATTTGGAGTTTAAATGAATGAATTTCATTTATTAAAATCACTGAGCCATGACAGATTTTCTTGCCATTCCATCAGAGTCTGAGTGTAGAGCACATATTTGTGTCAAATGATATTTCATCCATACATATTAAGATCCACATACCTCAAAAATGTACCTGCAACACTCATTTAATAAAATAAACAATTGTAATTCATCAGATCATGTGCTTTAATGACTTGGCAGTGATATCTTTTTATCTGATGTATTCATATGGTTTGCATTGGCATTTTTCCCCCCTTGCATTGTTTTCTGCAACTGCGTTGGTAGAAATCTGATTCCAACCATATATGGACACACACACATACCCAAAGTGGAAAAACAAGGGTTGACTTATTGCATTGATAAGCAGCATTACTGCTTAGTAAAATCTTTCTTGTTAGTGTTAGTTAAGCCAAATCAACTTAAGAGACCTTGGATATGTTGGACCTGCTTTGTAGTTCAGACCCCTGCTCTTGTTTAAGATCAAGTAAGAAAAATAAGAAGCTTGTGTGATGGATATTTTTGTTATTTCATTTTTAAAAGCAAAGCTCACAACCAATTTATTATCAATAAAACCTACATGGTGTTTATTAACAAAAACATATTCAGGATCATCCAAGTTTTGGAAAGACACAGATGTTAGAGACTATACCCATCCTGAAAGCCACCCAAACAATCTTCAGATGTTTAAATCCTTTGCAACTATAGCACATTTATGACAGCTCAAGCAACAAGTTGGAGAACAGCAAAAACATTGTGCTGCTTTCGATAAAGATGGGAGTTGGTGTGCATTTATCTTTTGTCATTGTTTTCCCAGATACTCTGACAATACAGTTGAGGCTATGGAGATGTTAGACAATGATGACAGGATTGATCTGGAGCTGATCCTGGCGCTGATCCGTCATATTGTGCTCAAAGAGGGGGTGAGTGTTATCTTGAGTTTCTGATTTTTGTGAAACCTGAAATTTTTAATTTTTAATTTCTAATCTCAGCAAAGTACAGAAGAAGATTACATTCCAGGATCTTATTATGTTTGAGTGTAACAGGCTTCTGTCACTGGAGCTTGTCTTAAGGATTTACAGGTTGATGTTCTTGGATCTGCAGTCTCGCAGCATTTTGATCATTCTCAGAGAGCAATGGTCAATGTCGTAAACAGTTTGAAATAAAATAAAAGCTAATAAGTGACAGATGGTTAAGCTGGCAAAATGAGAGAAATATAGCAGAGCAGACTGAGGAACGGGCCCAGTTTCCAAACTCAAAGTGACATTAGATCAGAAAACATGACACCGATCCTGGCAGCAGATCTGTGCTAATGAGTGATTGAACAGACGTTCTCTCACTGCACGTCCATATTCTTTTTTGTCCTTCCAGTTCTTGTCAGATTTTCTCATTTTATGTCATTTTCATGTTCAGTTCACAGAATACCACTAACAGCACCAGTCAGTACATACTATTGTTATTATTGAAAGGAGGATAATGATGGTGAGGACACAATGTTGCACTACAAGGGCCAGAATTGAAGAAAGGAGAATGAAATGGACACGTTTGCTTTTGCAATATTTTTTTTCCCAAGTGAACTGGAACTAGTTTGATTATTTATGTTAGTTTGTGGTTGTGTTTATACAAGGGAGGAGATGAAAAAGAGAGGGCTGGAATGAGAAGTGACTAACTCAGACAGACAGAATAATTACCCTTCCATATATGAAGCCATATCTCCATCAGTCACGGCCACACTCAGCCACTCGACCAGCTGATTCACCGTGACATTGTCAAAAGACTGAGAAGGAACCGGCTGATTTGCCATGATGGCATTCTGAACCGAGAGTATGGCCTGTCTGCCAGGTTTTCAACTGCGATGATTGGTTAATTATATTAAAGAGGTCTATGATTAGACACCCAGGGGGCTGACATCCAGGCATTAATGAGTGCCTGCTAGGTGCAACTCTGTATGTGGGTGGATTGGTATGTGTGTTGCTAAATTATAGTCTCTTGCACTACAGAGCTTACTGTACTCTGCACTAATTAATCAGCCTCTTTGTGTACTGCATGCATGTAATGATGCATTTCTGTCGGGCTGTAACTATGTATGGAGGCACACTGCTTAAGTCTCTCCTCCTCAGACACTAACACACACTCTCATGTGGGTGCCAGTGTTTGAGCACTGGTGATAATGATTAGGTTTTAATTAAAAGGAAACAGTGCTCAGGGCTCTGAAGCTATTTTTTCATGTCAGAACTTATTCTTCCCTTCATAACTTTCAGGTAATGAATAACAATTCGTTTTAGCGTTATTTATAGCTGGCTTGATTTCATATCATGAGTAACCTTTGTTTCAATTTAGATGTTTCATGCATTGAAAAAAAGAAGTCACCCAATTTTTTTCTCAGGTTTCTGAAGTCATGACTTTTAAGTTAATATGTACAATGTGTGTGTAAAAACCTTGACAGATTTGGTTTCTGTCCCTTGCATAGTGCACTCAGAAGTGTGTTTAGAAGCCCTCATGGTTTGTTTTGAACTATCCGATCGTTATGTGTGCATAACATTTGTTGAAATAGTATGTTTCTTAACCTATGTGATGACGCTCTCATTTTTGTTTCTGTGAATTTTGCAGATACTAATTTGTTTCAACCTCCTTCATCTTAGAATCCCCTGAAATAGGTCTGGCTGTATTAATATCTCTGTCCTAGTTATATTTCTATTATTGTTCCTCAAAATTACTATTTTGATATGGTGCATGATGACAAAGTCAAATTTTGCTGGAGTTTTATCAAAAGTCCCTTTAGCCTTGTCACGAGGATAAAGAAACTTGCCATCTTTCGGTGTAGGCCCTTCCATATTCCATGTCTTTTATCAGTAGAGCCCAAGGTTGTTCAGTTTGGCCTTACCAAAAGCTGAATCTGAGGATGTTTTCAAGTTGGAAGTATAAAAAAAAAGGGGCCCTTGATTTAATAGGCTGCCAAAGAAAAAATATATTTTGGTTAAATCTGGGTTGGATTCAGTTTTCTTATTTAAGATGTTGTCTCAAATGATTAAACATTGCTCAATTAGGAAATTATATTGTACATGCCAGCCTTTTGAACCCAATACCAATATCAAAACGGAGACGCCAATACTGAATCTCAGATCAAAAGTTTAGACAAACTATAGGGGGTTGACTGTGTCTCGGTTTGATTCTCTTCAATTCAGCTTTATATAATAAAGCTACCCAATTCACAACAAAGTCATCTCAAGGCACTTTACAAACATAATTCATTGTGATCAAATCAACAACCACCTTCTACAACCCACAGTCAGCAAAGGACCCATTTGGAAGCCTGGCCTTCTGTTGCAACATTTCAAAATGTCCGAAATATGGGAAAAAAAGGAAACAACATTTATTTTCTAACACTTTCTTTCTGCTGTATAATCCCACGTGGGTTATTTCATAATATTTAGCCATTTGCCAAAAAGCTGCACGAAGAGGAGGAGAGGACAGGCAGGTGGAGGATGAACTTTAATCAATAATGCCTTTTGCAACAAAT
Organism: Leptatherina wallacei; assembly: GCA_028567055.1. Classification (NCBI taxonomy): domain Eukaryota; kingdom Metazoa; phylum Chordata; class Actinopteri; order Atheriniformes; family Atherinidae; genus Leptatherina; species Leptatherina wallacei. The sequence goes on from JAOXYM010000009.1 coordinate 14,804,555, forward strand.
CTCTTCAGCACTTCTTCAGCAATAAGAATCCTATACAAAAGCACTTTCTCCAGTTTGTTCTCTGCAAACACTGTGGTCTGAAATGTACAGTGCACAGACAGGTGTGCTCACATCCACATTAATCTACCAGTCCTTTTAAAGGCAGCATGAACAGTTTGGAAAAGCACAAACACAGAACTATTAACCTGCAGAAAGCTACTGTATGCAGGTATGTCTGTATTGTAACTGTGGCAAGTCCATTCTTCTGGGGCAGCTGCCTTATGTCTTGTTCATGATTGCTGTTATCCTGCAGCATTCACTGTTATCTAACAAGTTTTTAGATGAAAACTTGTACTTGTGCAAGAGTTAGTTGAGATCCTCTACATAATGGTTTCAGACAGTCTGAGCCTTTTAGTTGCAAATGGAAGCACTTTTACTGTTCTGTGTTATAATTGCCCTGCAGTTGGTAATTGTAGCCATTTAACATTGGCCAGTCACGTTATTTTCACTCCATATAGGGTCATTTGCATATATTTTTGAGCCTATTTACACTTGGATACAAGAGGAAATAGGGCTCAGGTTGAAAAATCCCAGAGTCTACCTTTTTTAAATGCCTCTTTGTCTTACTTTACCATTGTAGTATTAATGTATGTGATTTTGCCTTTGCGGCAGACAGGCTGAGGTGTTAGCCATCAATACATGCTGCCCTCAAGATGAAAGGTGTTGCTGTCATAATGATCTTGGCAAGGACTTGCAAGAGGCCTATTGTGTGGCTGAATGAGGGGGTTGGAGATGAGGGCATGTCATCTCTCTGACTCTGCTCAGCTCCTTCAAGGGCGCGGGCACCGTGTTCATTTGGTGCTGTATTGGCGGTTTTGTTGCCGTCAGCAGCTTCTTGTTGTTTTTTAGTTGTATTTTCTGTCCGCCTTGTTTATTA
>JAOXYM010000009.1:14822315-14832797 GCA_028567055.1 Leptatherina wallacei
ACACACACACACACACACACACACACACACACACACACACACACACACACACACACACACACACACAGAGAGAAAGAGAGAGAGGAATCCCCAACCCCCATACTTCAACAAGTAAATGATGCTTTAAGCCTCTCCGTGCTTCTGTTATGAAATAATCAGCAATTTACTTAATTTAGATTTCTGTCACTGAACACTAATTTCTTGTCTTCTGCCTCACATTGTAGCTCTTCGAGTCAACAGAATTACACAGTTTGTGCTAAAAGACTCCAAATGAAATGACAAAAAAAACATCCAGTGGACTCGAACAAAATCATAGTAGTTTTTTTGTTTTGTTTTTTATCTCCCTGTATGTTCACTTTTTATTATTATTTATTTTTAAAAGCACCAGAAACATCATACTGGTATGAGTGTGAAAGCCTTGTGTTGCTCCTGGTGGTAAATAACATGACTAGAAAGCAATGAACAGGGCAAAACAGTACAGAATAATAGTAAAGTACAGTAGAGTTCAGCTTCTTTGTATGTTGGAGAAGGAACAGTACTGATGGAAGTTGAAAATTCTTGTTACCGAGTTGCAAGCTGCAGTGTTTTGGTCACAATTTCTGCTTTATGTGCAAAAGGTCCTGACTTTAATACCCAGGGGAACCATAATATATCAGTAAACATAGGCTGAAGCATGGCAGCTTCTACCAAGCTCTAACATACACATGATGACTGGGTTATGTGGCCTATAAACCTCAGTCTGAGTAGCACACTCTTCTTCTCATTTTAATAAGAAGTACAAAGACAGAAGGTTACTTGGTGATGGGCGAGTTGCTGTGTGAATAAATCCAGAATGTATCTGCCCACCTGAGCTTAGAATATATTCTGCTTTTAAATTGATGAAGTAAGACTTATTTTTATGAAATTGCCTGCAACTTCTTAATTTGGCTATCCATTGAGCAAAAATGGAGCATAACCTAATCTCAGCTATACAATGTATATCAATATCTGATAAAATTATTAAAAGTAGGTTAATTTTTCATTTGTGTGGCTGTGTCATCTGTTAATGTCACATTGGTGGTTGCACCTTAGTGTGGTGGCGTGTACCTTTATTAGAACAACGTTTTTGCCAGTCTTATTGGATTAATGCGTGTTAGTTCTTATTGATATCGAGGAAAACTTGAAACATGATCCTTCACTTTGCCTGAGGGTGCTTTCTTCAGCATGAGAAGTGTCTGCTGTGTGTGAGAAGAGGCTGCAGCTGCAGAACAACAACAGTGGAGTGAATTGAACATTGGTTAGTTTTTTACTGCACGTTCGTCTCTGAGACTTTGACAAAAACAATGTGCTTAAAACAAGAATGAGGCCCTATGCAAAAATGCTAACATCCTGCTTAGTGAAAACTAGTCCCTCCACAAAGATATTGAGGGCCTCAATACACTTTGCCAAGACCTTAACATCCTGTAAAGTGAAAACAAGGGCTTTAAATATCACATTGATATTCTCGAGTTACTTTTCAAACACATGCAGAAAGAGAAAACAGATTTGGAAAAGCAATGAATTCAAAGCTGCAATGCTGCAGAGAAGTTTTGTACTTCAAGATTGAGTTGCACAGCTGAACATGAACCAAAAAGATTTAAAACGTGTAAAGGTCAATCATGATTTATAAGAAAAAGAAGACCAGATTTTGAGGCAATGAAATAGCCTAGAAGAAATGATTGATCTGAGAGTCAGGTTTAGAAAAGAAAAGGACAACACAGGAAAATGAAACAGAGCAAAGAAAGTCAAAACGGGTAAAGAAAACCCTGCAAGAGCTCAAAGCATTTTCAGCAGTATTCTGAAATGCAGCGAAAGACAAAGTTGCAACCTGATGGTGAAAAAAAAAATAGATAACTGAAAGGGATGCTCGAAGAGGAAGTTTGGAAGCTCCAGTGTGTTTCCTAACACTCCAATAACAAGGAACGTAGATATTGTATGATGATATAAGAAAATGCGTCATTGCACCAACAAAGGCAGCTGAAGGAGCAAAGAAACATTCCTGGAAAAAGGAATAAGACCTTAAAAGCAAAAAAATCTAAAAAAATATTTCAAAACAAATGAAAAGCTTTGAAGGCACAGAGTGATGTATTCAGAAAGGTGTCACTCTGCCAACAAACTCAGGCCCACAAGGAACTCCTAATGAAGAAACCAATCAAACAGAAGATGAAGCAATTCAATAGAAAACTAATAAGTCTTGAAATGTTTCAGAGGAAGTGAAAAGCTTGTAGTGGAACTATGGTACAATTTGTAAAGAAACTGAGTCACGTCAACAAAAAAATAAGCATTGATGGGACAGCTAGAGAAGGAAAACCAATGGAAGCATAAAAAAAATCTAAAGGCTTCAAAAGGTTTTGTAAATGATTCTAAATATTCTAATAAAGTTTAACAGCTTTCAACAATCTAATACATCAATTTTACAACAGAGTGATGCCTTTGTTCTTGGGGATGTGTGAAGTACACAAGGCCAAGAAAGATAATTAGATGACTAGGGCCTACCACTGAGACGTAGAGGCAATTTGACCTTTTAATAAAATACTTAAATACTTGGAATCAAATCATACAAAGAGCTGTAAACTAAAACAAGTCTATCCCCACAAATTGGAACCTTGGAATGGTAGCTTGAAGACAACTGGAGAAAGATGTGTAGCTTTCAGGAAGCTACTGTATAAGGCACCATGTTGCTCAACAAAAAAGAAAAAAGTGAAAAAAAAAATTGCTTTAATGAATAAAAATTACTCATAAAAACAAGACAAACTGTAGCTGGTGTTTCCTTCACTTGATTAAGTTGTAATCAAGTTTGAGTTTCTGGTCTTTGTGTTGGGGCTTTGCCATGCTGTTGAATTCATGTTACTGTATTTCCCTCGCATGCAATCTAAGCCTCCATTTATGTTTAACATAGCTATGCTATTCAACTCAGATCACACACACGAGCACACATACCAATACATCTTAGCTTCAAGTGCCATCATACGAGGGAATCTGTTTTCCACAACAGCTCAGACTACTCAGACTATATCATCTGTCAAAAGCATTGTTTTTAAATCCTGATCCTTAGGACCCATACTCTGTGTGTTCCAGATGTTTCTGTGCTTCAACACAACTGATTCAAATAAATGGACCTCCTCAACAAGTTGTCATCAATTTTTTGCAAGTCTGTTAATGAGTTATTAATTTCAGCCATGTGTGTTGAAGCGGGGAAACATGTAAACCATGCAGGGCAGCTGGGTCTTGACTTGAGGACCAGGATTGAGAAACACTGAAACACTCAGCCAGCAGAACATTCAGTGATATTACTAACACAAGCTGACATTTCACATTTTTCATGCAGTGAGTTTGTGAGCTGTATGTGAAACATCTGACAAAACTGTCCTCAGTGTAAAACTGCAGCTTCTGTTTCGAGAATACAGACGAAAATCATCCGACTAAATGAGAACAAGCAACGTGCCGATGGATACAGACAGTAACAAATCACCATACAGTAGAAGATTATTACAAGTCCAACTAAGTGTGTGTGTATGGGTGTGCACACAAGTCTATGTGAACAAATATGAAAGCCGATGCAAGCAACTTTTGTCTGTGTAGGTTACGTAATCTGAGCATCCTCACGTTTCATGCTGATTGTTGTACAAACTTAGTTTGAATTAGGGAGGTGTGCTTTGAGTTCAACTAACACAGCTACAGACATGACTTTTAGGGATTTTTTTTAAACTATCTGAATTTATTTTTAGGTCTGACATCTGAGTTAGCATTTAGTCTGCACATGTTACAGATTTACAGACAGGCAGTTGCTTTCATCAGACTAGATGACTGGAAGATGGTCAACAAAACAATTATCTGGTTCAGCCAATCTGTTTTACAGTATGACTGAGTAATGGAAGAAAAGACTTCATTTGTTCTGCCACATCAACTACAATGGTGAGGCTCAGGCTCTGTCCTCAGAACAGATGTAATTTAATATCCCTGTGACCTGAAATGGTGCAAATGAAACTACGAAATAAGAACTAAGGAGCAGAGATGAAAGGGGATTTGCTTACAAGAAGTTAAAAGACTCACTGGGGCACATGAAGAGAAGATAATGGAGTAGAAATCTGACCACATCTCTTTCCCCACAAAAGCAAGTATTCAGCTATTTTGTTAATATTAAGGATTTCAGATTCATTCTACCGTCTAAATTGGAGTCCAACATATCAAGCTCAAACCTCGTGAGTGCTCTAGCGTGACAGCACACATACAAAAACCTGCAGCGTTTACATCCGAAGCCGAAGTGATTCATCGTTGCTTAATGACATATCTTGTAAATCTAGAAATGAAATCTAAGAGAAACAAAAACAGCAGTAAGGAGGAGCAAAGGTCACTTAATAAAATACTCACAGCAACTCTGTTCCTAGGATCATGGGCACCTTTTCACCAGAGTGGTTGCTACAGAAACACAGTCGGAAGAGATGATTGGCGCTGGTTTGCCGGGAGCTCAGCATACTGGTAGTGCTTCTGACTGGTGACAGGTTGAGCTCCTCGGGCTGACAGGTACCCACCCAGATCTGATCCCTCAGAGCGTAGTCTATCACACTGTAGCTGTCCTCGCTGACAGAAAGACAGAAACAGAAAGAAATGTTAAATAGTGTCTCCTATAAATATTTAAACATGACACATCTGCTATGATTCAGTGGCTTGGATTTAATTGAGATGAGGTCAGACTTATTCAGAAGAGTGACAGATGTTTTGGTAATGCATTTTCTAATATGTGTGGGTAGAGTTTTGTAATAAAGAGCTGCCACTTTGAGTCAGTGTGGCTTGTTTGTACATTTGGGAACGTACAGTGATTCATATTAACTTTTCATTAACATTATTCAAAGTTACAAGGAAATGCACAGGGCACTTTAAGAGGACATATTATGAGGGGCAATCAATGACTGTAAAATGAAAGAGGGGGCAATTCAAATTTCTGTACTTGTGAGCTTATTTGAGGTGTCTGAAGTCCATTCTAGCTCAAAAACCATGCCCCTTTTGGTTGCCTTACATTTGTAAGCCTGAAGCTACTTGACAGATCTCAGTTATTACACAGGAAAAAAAAAGCAGTAATGAGTTGATGACAAGCTTAATGACTGTCCATCTTTGGTAGTTTGAAAAAAGCATGACATTTCTTAAAAACTCCATAAAATTGTGTCAAAAAAAGAGCAATGTGTCTCCTTGGAGGCATCTATCACACAGAGAGCTGACAAAGACTAAAAGTTGCTCCACATGCAAGAAAGTTGTCAGTAAAAGCAAACTCTGGGGAGCTGTATTTCATGACCAAATATACTCAAATACAATTGTTTTATCTCACTGTTCAGAGGTACAGATGCAAATAAAACAACTCTTTCAAAGCAAAATTTAAAATAAAGAAAAATATTGAAAAACTTGTGACTGTTACTGCATGCGAGTGTTACGCAAAATTAAACAAAGAATAAGCTCTAAAACTGTGAGGGTGGATTATTAAACAAATGTCACATTATGTCTTAGATTCTGTGTCATTTGGAAGCAAAAATATACAGCTGTCTAGATACAGTATTCTTACACTAAATCAGCTGCTCCCTGCTTTCTTTAGACCATACATTTATTTACAATGAGTACCTCCTTCGAGCATGACACGACCCCGTTTCTAGCAGTAAACGAGTCAGTCAGAAACATCTGGAGTTGATTGGGAGGCATGTTACCTCTAACACAGCACTGAAACTGGAGAAAACTGATGTGCATGTGTGCTTTCATAGTGCTCTGAAATACAGGAGCAAAATTCCATGTCACATGTTTTATGACCCTCAGAGAGAAGTCAATCTGAGAATCTACTGGACAGCAGTCGCCTCCACAAACATGTGCAGCGACAGGAAGAGACATTCCCATTTGTTCGGAAGCTGCTCTCACCATTGCAGAATGAGATATATACACACACACAACGCTCTTCCCCATTTTCTGTTTGGATGTATGTTACAATGACAGAAAGAGGTAAAAGTGCTTCCTGTGATCCCAGAAAAATAAGGGAACGTTTTTTTCAAATTTTTGCTGAATCGGCATCAGCTTGTCATGGATTTCTTTATGCTGGCACAGCACACCCATAAAGTACAAAGTACAGACAGTAGAGGTCACAAGTTGTACGGCCTGTACTTCAGCAGGATGCAGGTTTATGGAAGTTGGCAATTCAGAAAATAATGGATTTCAGGGAAAGGGAGCAAAAAGAGACAAAAACATAAAGGGTGTGCTTCAAATGTATCAATAGTTCAATGTAATACAGGACAAGGTTTGTTTCTTCCTTTATGTGGTAATAATAAAAATGACATCCACATTTTGCAAATTAAACTGCAGAGTTAAAGACTATCATTATAAATCTGTTGTCAGTATGAACTTAGGATCTGGGAACATAGCTAAATAAGCCCACAAAGATTAATCCAGTAAAACCACATTTATGCATTTTTTTAAAAAAAAACAACATTTAAGAATGATCTCATAAAGTGAGTTTAGAAAGAAAGATTTTCTTGTAATTCCAGGCAAGCTCTCTGCCTGAGCTAACTAGCGCTAGCTTTTCTCATAGCTCATATTCTTATTTTCATTAAGCTCAAAGGCCTTTTACAAACACACTAAACCTCAACTTTCAAGTTCTTTTCGCAAAGCATTGTAAAGGGGATTACAGGATATTTAAAAAGGGCTTAATGGATTCTTATAAATGAAGTTAGTCTTTAATGAATCATATTGTTAAAGGGAATCTTGAGATCAATCTGGTCCCTTAAAAAACCCTCAAAGTAGGCATTTTACCCAACCTTTGTTATTTTCAATATTTACGATGAAACACTTTTTTGTTACTTAAACTACAAAACTAACATCCAGTTGGTGTGGATCAACAATTGTTTTGTTTTTATCTTACACCGAACTATTACTCAAACTAATCAATGGATTGATTAATCCCATCTTGTGCCGTTACCACTGAATATCATTTCTTTCAGATACTCTGAACAGAGATTTATGTAAACCACATAAAAAGAGCTCCCATAATTAATAGATGGATCTAGATGGCTAGAGTTTAGGGTCATTAACATTTTGGCTCCTGACAGCCCTACAGGTAAAATTCCAGGAATACCACATACACTTAGGAACTGGGTGTGGAAACTTGGGGTATGACTTATAATGGATGTGTGGGTGAGTGGATATACCATATCAGATCATTACTAAGTAGGAATGAAGGTGGGAAGTAGTCATAATATCTGATTTGAAAAGTGCTAAACACTGAAATAATTTAGAGACAGAAACACTATTACATGGATGCCATTCTCAGCAAAGGAATAAACACAGATTGATTGGGATGAAAATCCTTCTCTGGTTACAGATAACACAGGCATCTGCTGAATGTTATCACAACTGTGCCAGCTACTGGCTTTCTAATGTACATCTCGTTCTTTTGCAAACGAGCAGAACTCACACAAATCCTCAGAGAGATACTGAGATAGGACTCCAGTTTGAGTGTGCATATGACCACGTGCACACATTCACGCATGTTGATTCTACGGCATGGGGCTAAAACTGCAAGAGGCAGATGGGATCAAATGTAGGCGAAGGCTGACACAGTTCAGTTAAAAAGAAACCATCAAAAAGGAAAAAGAAAAGATTGTGAGAACAGAGCAAAGAGAGAAATGGAAACCTCAACAATGTTTAGATGATGCCCGGCATTCACACAGGAAAAGGAGGGAAGTGAGGATGAGAAAGGAGCCAGCTGGTGGGTTATGTAAGTGTTCCTCTGAACCAGAGTGCCGCAGATTTAACACTTTCCCAGTGCGTGACAACAACAGTCTGACTTGGGCTGCTTTTCATAGAGCCAGGCCCAATTAAGATCCAATTTGGTCCAATGCTTAAAATAAGTAAATTTGCTAAATGAATCTTTCCCCGCTCTACAGGACAATGGATATTAAAAAAGTTAAGATATTTACTTAGAAACATAGAGATTTTAATCTTTGAATATAAAATTAGAATAAGGAGATGTTTTCAAATGATTTGTCAAAGCGACAGCAGGAAAAGGCAAATATATCCATTATATAACAAAGAATGAATATCTAAACATACACTTGGCTCAATGTCTTCTCAACATGAAGAAATATGGAGCTATAATCTGAAGACATAGTCAGGCCAGAGGGATGTTTTTCTTTTCCTACTGTGTAAGTGCTGTGGCTTTGACCCTGTGACCTCTTCCCTCTGACAGTATTTATAGGAATATAAACTTCTGAAAAGAGAATGAGAATGAGCTGAGAGGATTGAAGAACACACAACTGTTGCATTTGGTAACAAAGAGCAGAAGGCTGCATGCAACACACTCCAAGTCATAATGGCAAAAGACGTGACAGTAATATCATTATGTCCATTAATGTTTGTGACCTGCTGGTACCTGGCTAGCCCTGTGAACCTTGGGTTGTTTTTGTTTTTATTACTGCAGATGGAGTGCAGCAGAGTAGCGTGCCGCAGCACGACTCCTGTACTCCCCACAGTACAAACCAATATTATAACAACTTCTCCAATTCAAACTTACACACATGCACAAATACACACTCTGATTCCGGAGCCCTCCCTTTCTAAAATCCTTCTTCCAAACACAGTCCTGACACCACACACTGCTGGAGTCTGCTTTCCCGGATCAAATTCCCAGAAAAATACTATGAGGAATGTTTTTTTCTCTTTTTTTCATGGTTCTTGGGAACTTGGGGCTGCGAGTAGCTGGACAATCAGCTCCAGACACACAGGGAGAATTGGACGGAAAGGATTTTTCTGGCAAAAACAGAGACGCATGCAAGTGGACCCACACGCAAATTAAAACCACATCATTTCATGGAAGTCATCTGTACACTTCTTTCATGCTGTTTAAAGGAAACAGTATGGGGAAAGCAGACTCGCCTACAGAGATGACAGTGAAAGGGTGTGTCGACTCCAGCTGACAACTGCCAGCAGGATGTGTTGAAATCAGGGATAGACTCGTGATGCCTGGTCACATGAGGCTCAGGTAACTACACTTGCTCAGTTTAATAAGCACACCTTTTAAAAAAACAGGGAAACAGAAAAATCAGCCTGCTTGGCAAGTACAACTTAAACACCAACTATTACTTCTTTCTGTATTGTAACTGTCATTCCTGTATTTAAACTAGTTTTACTTTCATCTTTTCAGCAGGTTTTGGAGTAATGCGTCATCAGATTTCCCAGAACAACTTCAAAGATGAAGATGGAGAAGACAAAATTGTACGCTCTGCCCTCAGGATCTGGTCTGCATGGCAACATGCAGTGAAAACACAAAGGCTTATGGTTACACTTTCAGCCCCGACGTGTCAGCACAGGTGTTATGAGCAAAGCCTGCAGACCGAGGCCACACTCGCGCCAGATAAAAATCAAGCACAGTCAGAGTACACCGTCCAGCATTTCTGAGGGATTCAGAGCAGCCTCACCTCTTCTTCCTGGTGACGATGAGAACGTCATTGAAGAGGAAGAAATAGACCTGCTGCCGTGCGGTTCGCTTGAGGAAGATGCCACTGTCCTCCACGAATGCCGTCAGCTCACCTCTTTTCACCATCCACCTGGAGGATGAGACCAGTGGGAAAGGCTAGAGGAGAAAAAGAAAGAACAGATAAAGAAAATGAATCGGATCAACCAGATTCATTTAAAAGTGACTGCAATGTCGCGACTGTCGGGAAATGCCCAAACACAGTTTGTGTGAGTGCACGCGTGAACAGCTGGCAGTGCAGAGCAAGAATATGGTCTCTAGACATCTGTGAATCCCAATTGTCCAAACAGCTCTTTCCCACACTACTTAGACACACTTGAGCCTGCCAAGACAAGTATGAAGATCTTTGCCAAATGGGTGACCGCATGTGTGGACAAGCAAATGCATCATTTCATGCATGTTTTACATACTTGTATATGGATGAATACAAACGCAAGGAAAACTATTGCGGGAAATCCGGAACAAGTCATCCTCTTCATCTTCGAATTAATTGGTAGTGTTATCATTTTTTTTAAAACACCTACTACAACATTGAAATTCCCCTCTGGGATAAATAAAACAATTTAAATTAAATTTCTTTCATTTGAATTCATTTCATTTCCTCTTAGTTGGAAGCTAGAGAAGATGATGATCATTTAAATAGCCAGCTGGTAATTAGATGGCTTAGCAAAGTATGACTGGTATCAGGGAAACACCTTCCACAACTGGATAAAAAAAAAATTTATAAAATAAAATAAAAATAAAAAAAGTAAAACAACTGAATATTTGGTTGAGGGTACAATGACATGAAGGATAAATACTACATGCAAGTAGCAGAAATTTCCACATCAAATTTGAGAAAATGAGAAAATAAGCACATTCTCAAAAAAACATAATGACCTGCTCCGGCCTGATGATTATGCAAGCCATCAACCCGAGGATGTAAACACATTCATTTGTGCTGCTAGTGCAGAGTTCAATGT
>JAOXYM010000009.1:14841552-14853245 GCA_028567055.1 Leptatherina wallacei
TTGTTTTTTTACCCACCTTGTTTTTCCCATCGCTTTTAAGTTTTTCCAAGCTAGGGCTAGAAGTCTTTGAAATCCTGGGGCTTGCAGGTTTTGGTGTCCCAGGACTCGCTGGCTTGGCTGTTCCAGGACTAGTGAGGCTTTTAGTGCCAGGACTGGTTGGGCTAACTTGTGATGCTAGATTATCCAAAGCAAGTCCTCTGATGGCAGGCTGGGATAACCGATGGTTCTTTGGGTCCAATGATGAGACGTCCAACTCTACTCCACTCACAACTGCCCTCCGGTAAGACGTACTCCTCAAGCCTCTCCTTAATGTCCCCGGGCTCTCACTTTCTCCATCTGCTCCTTCCGTGTGGCCCCCTCCAGTAGAAAAATAGGGTCCCGTTTCCACCATACTGAGGGCTTTCAACGATCGTTTGGAATTCTCCAAGCCCAGCAGGCCTGCCAAACCTTGGCCTTGCATCCCAGAGGGAGGCCCCTTGTTCCGAATATCAGACGCTAAGCTTTTAGGAATGAGCTGCTGGGTGCCCATCTTCCGGGCCGCGGGACTGTTGGTGCTGAGGACAATGGAGGGAGAGAGAGTTGGGGACAGTGAGGGTGAGGGTGAAGTGGAGGAGAGGGAAGATAGAGAGGAGGCATGCCTGGTGTCCTGGGAGGATGCAGGCGAGGATGTTTGTGATTGTCTGAGCAGTGCCTGGCCTCTGTCTGCTGGCGATGGGGAGCGTGGGGTCGGAGGGTCTGAGGAGGTTAAGGACGAGAGCGAGGGGATGCTGGAGGTGGAGCTGTGAGAAGGAGTGAGGGTACGTCTTGATGGAGGAGAGGAACTGGATGTGGATGAAAAGGAGGACAGGTCACAATGGTTGTTGTTAGGTGTGTGTGGAGACAGGACAGGTGAGGAACAGTTGAGATGAGCAGCTTCAGGGGAAGGTGAGTTTGTCCGAAATGTTATCTCATCTTTCTGCAAGCTCAGGCTGAGAGGATTAGAAGTGCGTCTGTGAATTTCTTTGGGATGCTTTTCAGACCATAGAGTTTGTCCATTACTGGTTTTCCTGTTATCATAATCCCCGTTATGTACTCTGTTGTCCAGCGAAGCAGATCTGTTATCCTCAGACCTGAATTTGGACAGTAAGAAACGTCCATTGGAGAGATGCCCGATGCTGATGCTCCGTACAACTCGGTTTTTCCTTGAGGGTTTGTGCAGAACATGCTTTAGCACCACAGTGTTCCTGCCCAAACATTGGGGTGTGACAACAAGTGTCTCAGCTGGCTGGCTCAGAGTAAAAGAACATTTGGTGTCCTCCGCAGGGAAGTCTGTTGTTGTGACCCCATTTATGTGGTAACTGAGAGGTCGTGGTTTAGGTTTGTTCAAGTCCTGGGAGTTTTTACCGTCTGTGCGGCGCTTCCACAAAGGTGTGATGTTATTATTGGATAAATCTACATCATTGCCAATATCCATGGTTGCTGTGTGTCTGTCTTTTTTTCTCTACCTGGGGGCCAAACCTGTGGGTCACAGTAAAAACACGACAGCCCACTGCAGACAGCAGATCCCTCCTTTAGATAAACAGAGAAGAGTTGCAGTCAGAATCAAAGAGAGAATCAACAGAGCCGAGTTCAAATTCCCAAAGTTTACTCATTAACAGAGATTCAAAGGAGAGGCTATAATGGCAGAGACACACAAGACACACACTAGCCAGGAAGTTGAGCTGCAAACTGAAGGCAAGCCAGTGAAGACAGATGATAGTTCTTTTGTATTTGCTCATTGTGGTGAAATGCCCCAATTACAAGAATGAAACTGGCAAGATATTGTTAGCAGTGAATTACTGTATTATCACAAATAGGGAACGATGGCATGCAAGGACAGAGTTTATCTATTTAAATCCACAACTAAAGTTACTTTTGATCGTCTTCATCTATACAAAATAAACAACAAACAGTCTGATTGATCGGTAGAGCGAAATCATTTTCCTCCAGGTTAAAGTCTAACTTACCTCTAATCTGTTGATCTGCGGCAGAATGCGGTCATTGTACCTGCGCTGTCGGAAAGCTGCATTCTTTGTCGGGCCAAAAAAACAAAGGAATTAGTGAGGTTCTAAAGCTGAGTTTAAATCAGAGCTGGAGTAGAAGTAATAGAAGTTACTGATGGGCTGGATGCTCGCGCGCGCCGCGGTGAAAGCGTCTGTGAACAACAGAGCGCCCCGAGGAGTTTCTATAACCAGGGGGAGGAGGAGAAGGAGGGGAAGAAGTGAATTTAGTAGAAGAGTGAGGCAAACAACAGAACTCCAGACCGACTGAACTTTCCTCATTCGTGCTACATCAAATTAGATTTCCGTGAAGACATTTTAAATATAAAAAATATGAAGAAAACTAGCTACGTAGTGATATAGGCTAATAATACGGTAGTGGAGAGTTAAGACGGTAATTAAAACAAATATACCAACCCAAACTTTTGCTAAGTTGGAAACTTTAACTGCATCACAATCGCCCACGTCTGAGTAGATTTAAAAATCCCAGCTTTAAAAAGGCTACTACACCTTTCACACACCTGTAAAAGATTAATCTAACTTTTATTGACCTGTTGCTATTTTGCGCCATCGTGTGTTTCGTAGTGGAATTGCAACAGGTTTACACTGTCGGCAATGAAAAGTGTTTTAAAATACATATACAAAGAGTAGCCTAATCATTAGCGTATACTATTAGAGCTATTCTGCAAATAGGAAAGGCTGACCAAATATAGAAAAAAGATGACGAGGTAGAACGAGTTTTCTCTCCTAATACTTTTACTCATTCATGGTTTATTTGTTTCTCATAGGCCTATATAGCCTACATATATGTCTGTGGGATGCAGAAGTTTTACAATGGCAAAACTGGAGCTTCCAAAATATGAAGTAAATAAAGGATTTTGAAAGATTTATGGTTTGCATTGCCACTCCAATAAAATGAATTGTGCAACTTGTGACTGTGGTTATTTCATGCAGTAAATTGATTGCACAATAGTGTGTGTGACACAATGTTCTCATTAAATAAACACAAACATTTCCCCGATGGTTTCAGAAACAGATTACTCACTCACGCAAAATCCCCAGATGCTAACTTTTACATTTTTTTTGAAAGTTAGTTAGGCTACTGTAAATCACACTGTATTGAATGTCTAATACTATCTCCTGTAGTTAATCAGTTTTACCGCTAAGGGGCGCAAATGTACCAATAATTTGCAGCCTACACTGAGTGCATGTTACATTATAATTGACACTCATTGACGGTCTTCGGATTATCGCCTGTGAACATCACATCTGTGGAATTACATAATTATCCTCAAAATTTCAAACATCTTCTTTTTATTTTTAATTTTACTGTTATCTCTTTTTTCATCCTTAACTAGCAAACTATAAATGAGCAAACAAGTTAATCTGGTAGTCAGACTACTAGTTAATCTTTATTTGTTTATTCATAATTTTAGCTAGCCGTTTTGATTTATAATCCATTACGTTTACAAAGAAAATAGTAGATATTTATTCATATGCCTACTATTATCTAAAAATCTAGTTGAAATACATCCAGTATTTGTCTTCATATCTCCCCCACTTTTTAGTTATTATTTTAGCTTCCAAACCTTTATCTGAAAATTTAAACTTTTTATTCAAATTAATAATCATATTCTACTTCTGGCTGTCTACTGCTGGCCCAATACTGGAAAGCAATAACACCATATGAACTGAAAGCATCTAGAAACTTACTAAGCTTGTTCAGGCAGTCAGCCGACAGTAACGTCTGTAATACTTTCAAGATGAAAGGGGAAGAGCACTGTGTAGGTAAATCACAGGTCGAGAACAGATTTGTTACTGATGTCATGCAACTGTTATGCTGAGTTATGTTCCCAACAACTGCCCTCATATATTCCCAATAATATTGTTGTCATTCAGAGAAACTTCCACTGCACCTATCAGAAAAGTAAAATCTAAAAGAGGTATGAATGGAGATGAGCATGGAAAATAAAACGGAAGAAAATAAGAGGAGTAATTGCACGATATTAAAACAAAGAACATTTTCGGTTTACAGACTAAGCATTCTAAAGCTCTGGTAGGCCGAGTTTATATCTGCAGAAAGCACAGATATCTGTTTTTAATTTCCCTGCCTATGTCTGATCAAGCAAGAACAAAAAGCTTTGTCTGTCTCTGCTGGCTTTTGCTTGTCTGCACAAAGCCTGCTTCAAAAGAAAGTTGTAAAAGCAGAGTTAAGTTCAATTAATAAGACAAAGCTGAGAAGACCACCAGGGGAGGAAGAAAGAAATTTACTTACTTTCAATAAGAATTAAAATCTCAGTCTCAGACAGGGAAAACCAACACTTTCAGAGTCAAATATATTCAAATATAAAGCACGCAGAGGGGAGTTTGCACAGCGCTAAGAACATCGCTACTTCATCTTCACATGGCATGCTGCTGTTTGTTGCTGTATTAAGGTTTGAAATGCTGTTTAATGCTGTTTTAAAATGGTTAACAAGTGGCTCAGTCTGTACACACAAATGGAGGGAACTTTCCTTTCCCAGTGTATCCTGTAGAGATGATACATAAGCTCCCATTTGCATTAGCATAATCAAAAGTTAACAGAATAGTTACATGCACAATTGAGTCAAGCTTCAGTTAGACCTGAACCTGGCCATTAGATTTGACAAACATCCTTGTCCAAGTGTACACGCAAGAGAAGAAAATCAAGTTATTGAAAACAGTATGCAGGAAATCATTGTGTGTAAATTCAGCTGAATTTAACACAGTGAGGTTGTTTTTTACCCGAACAGTAAATTTCCATAGGATGCTTCAATTCTAAAGTTAGGATTTTATATCAAAGCAAGGCAACAGTCAGGAAATTCTTTACATAACCATGACCATGACAAATAGTCTTAATGGACTGCTTTTCAGATGCAGCCTCTCATGTGAGACAAAAGAAAGAGGAAAAATGTGACAATAAGATCAGCTTTTCTAGGCATCCAGTTTCATTAGTATACAGTTAAGACTTCCTCATTTTTTTTATTTACAAAAAGTTGCTAAAAGATGGGCATTTGGAGCATGTATGGAGGCCCATTTGAATCTATTTTAGTGTATAGATGCATGAGCTGAGCTGAGTAAGTCTGTCTCTGACTTTATACTATTTCAGTCAGACTAACATCTTTACATAATAAAATCATCTGTTTTGCTCTAACACAATGATCACGTTTTGCTTTTCTTTTGCGCTAAATGTGGGCTTCACAAAGTCAGGCTGATTATAATGTAAGGCATGTTAAAACAGAGAAAACTTTAACAAGTTAAACCTTATTCTGTGAGTCTTCACACCTGAGCTACAATAATAGTTTTTCCATATTTTCTAGGTATGACAAATAGAAGTGTCAAATCTGGGGGGTTAAATATATTAATTTTAGTGTTACCTTTCTGCACAAAAAAGCAAAGCGGCAGTTGATACAGTACATTTGTCCTCTTCATGTATAAATCCACTTAAGCCATGAAAACGTATATCTAAGCTGTGTAGTTTATATACAAATTCATCATTCGGCATTTCAAAACACTCCACTATTCATAGAGGATCACCAACCTGCTGATCTCTGCTCATAGAGGGTCAGTTCAGCAGGATGGATTTGATATTAAACACTAAACATCCTCCAAAGAGATTACTGAGCCAAAATATGAATTATTAGTTGTAGTCCATATGCTTTTCTAGTCAGAAGTAACCAACTCTGATCCAGATTATTGTTTAAAAATAAGGGAAATAAAGAAAACTCAAAATCTTTTAATAGGTTTACATCTGAAATGTAGCGTGCATCATAGAAATGAAAGAGTATCATGTTGTACCAAGTGCCAAGGATTACTGCCTTAGCCTTCATTCTTTTGTATGTAAGCTGATTAACCTGCAGGCTTTAACCGAAAGTGTTCTCCATAGTTGCAAGCATTTGCATAAATCTGTCTGGAAAACATTTCAGCTACAATCTGTAGCGCTTAGTGTCTGAAATGACACTTAAAAAACATATGGATAAATCAGCTCATTCATCTTAGATGAAAGCAAAGTTTAAGGCGCTATAACAAGTAATAACATGTGGGGAAAACAATTTTGCCATTGTAATAAATTTGCCTTCTGACAAAAAAAGAATGCCCACAATCAGTGGCGAAAGAAAATTGAAAAAAATAAATAAATTACAGTGGCTTCGGGGAGGTCTGCGCTCTCTGAGTGCTTCTAGTTTCACTTGTTTTAATTATTGTGTCCTTTTGTGACATCATTTGCTCTGTAAAAAACTTTGGTGTGCCCTCATGCATTCGATAAAGTACTTTATAATTAAAGTTGAGTCGAATATTGTTATGAAATATGAATCTGTTTTCTGAATTAATGAAAGAAAGTGATAACAAATGTTAGAGATGTGTGTACAATAGAGTTATATATGAGGCTAACCAGTGCGTAAAATATGGGCAAACATACTACTGGCTTAGTAGGGGATTGAGGGTTTGGTGGGTAACCCTCTGTCACTCTTTAAAAAAAAAAGACCCACACTTCAGCCAGTAGATACCAGCAACTACAAGAACAGATGCATTTGTGTTGACTGGTTGATCATCGGTCGTTCTGTCTGCTTACTCTCCAACATGGGAAATAAAGAACTTTGTATGTTTGCATACTAATTAGCTCTTTTTGCAAAGTTCATATTTTGTATAATATTTTCTAAAATCTGAAGAAAGAGTTCCTTTTTTCTTTTTTTTTACCTTGGAAAGGAATCAAAGCTGTTATTTAACGGTTTTAAGACAGAAAAAAATCCCTGTGTTTCACACACAGACTCTAACCTAAGTTGAATAATGATCCGGGTGATCTACCTGCAACTAGAAGATGGCCTGTTGCTGGGTTTTATAACGTTTTGGACATGGCTGCACTGAATGCATGTGTCCTCGATCGGAGCTGAATTGATGCCAGAATGACCAGCCATGAGCAACCATTCATTATTGAGCTCTCCACTTGCCATACAATAGATCAAAATCAGCTGACATCCAGATCACCCTTAAAAAAGATTGAAAGGGCAGAAAAAGTTGGCCTCTGTAAACACCACCTTTATTTATAATGTTTTTGTTTTAACGCTGTATAGGCAGGGTGTTAAAATTACCCCCTCTGGTGGTTCTTGGGAGTATTGCAAAGTTGGCAGTTCTAGTGTTGAAAAATCTGGAACACCCCCCAAAATCTAATCAATTGTTCATTATACCAATTCGGAGATTTCCTGAAAATTTCATCGAACTATGTCCAGAGAGAAAGACAAATGAACACCGCCGAAAACATAACCTCCTTGGCGAAGGTAATAAAACATGATGTGCAATAACCTGAATTAAACCAGTAAAATATCAAAACAAAACATCACTAACAGTAGCAGCATCATCATGACATCTGATAGGCTACCATAATCATACCACACAGAAGGAATACACTGTGTCTGCGCTTCATATGCAGCTTTATTGCTTAAAATTCTCAGAATTGAAAACAAATGGCATTTTTTATAACAGCAGACTTGTATCTTTATATTTAAATAAGTTTTGAATCCGATACAAAGTATCGACTCCAAAGTATTGATACGCTCATCTCTAACTGAGGGTTCACCTAAGAAAATATGAATACTCTCAGCATCAGAGTGCAAATAATGTATTGAAAGAAGCTTTTAAAGTGATGTAAAAACATAGTTCTGTGGTGTCTGTGTGTACAAAATCAAATATATTCTTATCTGGTTCTTTATAAAAAAAAAACAACTTAAAACTGTGTCTAACACCAGCCATCTACTGGAACAGCTTTGATTAAAAAAGGAGTATTGAATGGTCTGCTATGATACTGGATCGTGTCAGTACCACTCTGATAAAGGCAGAACTTAACCGATCTGTGACAACATGTAAGATGAGTACCGGGAGCAAAACACTCATTAAGCCAACAGAAGAGATGGGAATCAGAGGTCTGAGCTGTTTCTATGACTAGCTTGTGATCTATCTTGTGCTGCCGGTTGACCAAAGTACTGTTGCGTATAATTAAGATGATTCAGTCACAGACAATTTGGATGACGGCAGTCAGGAATTCAGGGATCAGCTCTTCATTGTAATGAGGGTGTGAAAAAAAAGCAATGAATGAGGAAGTAACAGGCAAAGCAAAAAGTAAGTGTTTTATTTTTGTAAACTGTGAGGAGTTGCACTTTGCACATTATTTCTCAAACCCAATCTATTTTAATGCATTCTATAAACAGAAATTCACACTTCACAGTGTGTTGCGTAATACATTTTACATGTGTTACCTCAGTTTAGCAGCACTTCCACCCTCTCTTTCCTGCTCATCGTGAGTTACCTGCTAGAGCTCCATGCCAGATATGAACATTAAAGCCACAGCACTGTGCACAAATTTCCTGAGCCTTGTCAGTCTTTTGGCATTTTAAAAAAGCCCTCCACACATTGACCTTTTCTCAGCATACCTCTCTTTTCCTCGCTTCTGCTTTTCCTCTGACTCACAGCCTATTGTACTTCTCCTACTCAGTTGTGCTGTTTGCTCGCTGTCCTTGCCTCTCCTCCCCTCACCCTCCACTTCCACCCACGCGTCTCCTCATCCATCCTCTCAGAGAACAATACAGAAGAGAGCTAACAACTGTAATTACCATAGCTATAAGTTACAATGGCTGAAAAAAGTGGGGACCAAACAGGAAATGCCTTTAGAGGATGGAGCAAAAGTAGCCTCAATATATACATTGATCAAATATGTATGGATAAAACTATATGTAATAAAATAAGGATAATAGCTGAGTGCTTCACTAAGCTGATAACAGTTCTGCCTCTTTTGTACTTGCCCAGAGTTTAGTATTAATGCAGCAAGTCTGCATATGGAACTAACACAGGGGGCATCTGCCACATATACACATATTTGAACCCAAGCTAATCACCATGGTTACAGGCCTTTTGGCTTGTGCTGATTGGCTGACTTTACTGCAATGACCCATGATTGACTCTCCCCTGTGGGTTCTCATTGGCTCGTTGCCCCAGGATGATGATGTCATCGTATTTGGCATGTTGCATTAGATGTGGCATTGAAACATGTGCTACTGGCCAGGGACTGGGAAGGCTGAATTAGATCAAAGCTAGAGGTGGCAGCTGTGTGAATTTCAGTTAGTGTCCTGAAGGTACAAGTGTTAAACCCAAACACACATGATTCCCACAGATCGATTAATGAAGCTTTCTGTCTGGGGGAAACTTACTGACACATTAGCAAGATGACCTGGAAATATGATATTGCCAAGCCAATGGGAAAAAAATGCTAAAGATAACAAGCGCAATGCATTTCTAGAGACTAAGATATATAACGAGACAGTAGTTTAAAAAAAAAATCAAACAGAGGTACTCAAAGGATTACTTAGCTGATAAACAGGGCCTGGGGCTAAACGCCCAGACATACAGAACACTGTTAGTTAAGATTTTTCTTACAAATATAAAACTGGTTGTACAAAACACCTTAAGCCTTGTCCTCAAGATTTCCTGAAAAGTTTTTAAGGTTTTCTCTTTACCTTGATTTTATACATGGCAGAGACTATGGCAATTAATAAAGGAAATTAACACATTTTTAAAAAGTGTGTTCTCTCAACTGAAGAAGATACTAGATGTACTTCATGAATAACGTTTCATGAGCAAATGATTTAGCATTTTATGTTTTATTTGCAAACAATTCATGATTTCTCTGCTTTGAGGTAGATCAACTGTGTTCTCGCAGCTACTTCACAAATGATGATTGCTCTTCAGTTTAATGCTGCCACATATTTCCTCTTTGTGCAGCCAGTACTTGTTGTCAGCTGGAGTTTTGCCTTTCCAGCTTAAGATAACTTTCAGCCAATCAGCATACGATCGATGTGTTTTATGTGGGCTCTGCTTCGTTAGCTTTTTGAGGACTGTATGCCTGTTCATTTGCCTTAACTCTGCTTAGCTTCTGTGGCTCTGCAGAGGGACGCCGATGTGTACCTTAGCAGAAGTATGACACATATAAACATGTTGTAGCCTACTTTTGAGCCCTTGTGGTCCTTAACCTTTTATCTTCCTGCTCTATCGTTTGGTAAAACTCTTTCAGTGACTAATGAATCGTATTTAAGATGAGTCATCTCTACTTGTTTTGGCTATGTAAACTCACAAGTATGCATTTGTTTTCCCATTACTGTTTCTTGTTTTGATCATTTAACTATTGTTACCATATAACTAATTATTATTACTTCAAACATTTGTTAAAAAAATGTATTATCATTGTCATCCCAGGGAAAAAAGTAAATCTGAAGAAAACTTTCTGCATTGCTTTCTTATTGGTGAGATTGTTAAAGAGCTAAATAATGAGATGTGCATTTGGCATGCAAAACAATCTTCTTTGTGGGGCATAGCCTACACTATTTGCAACTACACAAATCAATTAAATACACTTACTGATCAGTTCTTGCTCTGATAATGGATTTTCAGATTCTCCAATGTCACCAGTAGACTTAACTAAAGTTTTGATGGACAAATTCTAAATGTACTCTACAGAACCTTAAAAAAAAAGCAGACATGCGTCAGTGCAGCAGGAAAAATATCAAATTTTAGTAAATTTAAAAAAAAACAATTTATCTACTAAAATGTGTATTTAGCCAGAACAACAAAAAAAACTTTAAATCAAATCGATCACATTATATTAATGTTTTTCAATATTTTTTTGTGATTGGGAAGCAGTCTTGTGAATAGTGCATTTCAAAATAGTCCTGTAGACAATGCTGATATAATCAATATATAGTTATATACGATAAAGTCTTCTTGTGTTTCTTTGCTGAATCAGCCACAGTAGGCTTTTAAACCGCCTGATGTTTATATCACTTTGCTAGCTTGTGACACGGTGTGTAAAGTGAAAATCGGCTGCAATGTCACGTGGCGTCCCGGATGCCAAAGTTGTTTCTCAGCCTTGGGACGCTGCCGGGCAGCAACGGCTCTAGAAATGCACATAACAGATGCCACTGTGTCATCAAATGAGTCCGGAACATGGAGTTTTGAGGTTGGAAAGCCACGCAATGCATCTTTAAAAGAACAGATTGGATCTGCATCGATCAATACATTTCAAGTAATACATGAAATCGGACTATACCTTAATCAACAACCGCACATTTACTAAAAAGAATTGAATCCTGTTTAGTTTCTGTCTAATCTGGCCTACTATCTCATTCCAGCTTTTTAATCAGAGCGCCTTCAGCTATCCTCCAACCATGTGACTTTATCATCTCTGCCTCCTGCTGTTGCTGAGTCATCATGAACTCCTTGTCCAGTCCACTCCTCATGACCCCTGCACCGCTTCACTGAACCTATCACATCAACTAATTACTCTTCTCAAAGCTGCTCAATGAACCCTTTAATTGAATAAAACTGAAATCTGTCCTCACATTGGCGCAGTTACCCATGCTCAGAGACATTGTTAGGATCCCGAAACATTTTGGGCTTTGTCCTGCCTCGAGATATTAAGATTTTTATTCAACTAACAGATACAGTCCAAGGTTTTTCAGAATAAAAACAATCTGACATGTGATGTTTTGATCAGGGGATTTAAAAAAAAACAAACAAACCTGAAATCAGATTGATCTCAATGAGCATTATATGCATCCTTTTAAAATTTCATTTCATTTTCACTAGCAAAAATGTCTGTAATAATATTTTAGCAAT
>JAOXYM010000009.1:14872074-14887253 GCA_028567055.1 Leptatherina wallacei
ACATTGCCCTTTGCCTCCACACTTTGTTTAAAGGCAAAGGGGTAGGGCTAAGGGGGAGAATTGAGATTGGGCCTAAACCTGTGTGACAGTTGAGGTCCTGTCACTATGCCTTCCATTGACCATGCACCATGGCTACTACACAGAGATATCCCTTTGGCTCAATGGTCAGCGTGCAGGACTCCCACCCGGGAGGCTGGGGGTTCAAACCCTGCCCTGGTCCTCCTTCGTCCTGCCACAACTGCTTAGCTAATAACACATTACACCATTATATAGCATTATATATATAGCATTATATAATATCTTACTTTAGACTACACATTTATAACCCTCATATGGGCTGAATTCTTTAAGTCTGTACTTTGCCTAATGGTGCCATAAAGCTTCAGAGAAATATTCTCACATTAATCAATACTGTCTCCCTTTGAAACCCACAAGTGAACAGAATTCTTTATACAATTTAATAAATGGGTGTTTCGTTACTTGATCATGAAAGTGAATAAGGCGACTGAAAAGAGGCCAAAATCCACCGAAATCCACACTACATGCCCAGTTGATGCTCACTGAGTTGCATCTACAAATATCCACACAATTCAAAGAACACTTGCTTTGATTTCTCATGTAGTTCTCTGTGATGGGGATAAAACTATGCCCCCCTTACATGCTTTTCTCTTTAGTCTGCAGACAAACTGCTCTCAAGATATCGCAATTTTGATATGATAAATATTTCACTATATCTACTGTCTTCAAGTTGGAGGTGGGCAGAAATAGCAGAATGGTCTTAGGGCTTTTTCACTAAAATCAGCTGCCTGCTAAAGGCTAAAAACAAAGCAATAAGATTGGCACAGTGGGTTTAATGGCACTATCAGCTCGGTGGAGCTGAAGGAGATGACTGATTTTAAATCACTATAAGCCCAGGCTACTCTTAAATTTTAACTGTGCAACACAATTCAGGGAATCATTAGTGTGAAACTATCAAGAACATTTTGAGAACTTATAGGAAGGTCTTTTCACACAAACTTAAGAACGTGTTTAGAAAAATCCGTTAAAACCCAATCCAGATCCAAATGTGCTTTTCTGCTGCTGAACATGCCCTGACACACGACAGGTGTGGGTATTAATATGGTTAAAAACCAACCTGGTTAAATTCCTGCTGCCTATTCTAAATGTGACTTAATGAACCACTTCCTCACATCTTATTCAAGCCCGTGACCAACCAAAAACAATGAGGAAAATATTCACACTTTTCTCTTCCTATAAGTCATCTGACAGCCCCTTTTACACCACAATCTCAGTGTTGTGCAGTGAATGACTTACAGTGCCCGACTCACTGGGGACAAAGGTAACACTGTGATATCAGAGAAGTTCTTAAAAGTGTTAATACTATAAATTTGAGAAGTCCTGCAGACAGCTCAAGATGCTACTTCTATATTGGATTATACTGGCAGACAGATAAAACTCCAGTGTATCAATTCCACCACCCACTCTGTGACCTGATTTCCCCACTGTCATAATTAAAACACTGATAGTAACTGAGCTCAATTACAAACCAAGTACCTCAAGCATTACTTGTCCTCCCTTAGACCAGTGAACAAATGCTGTTAATCCACACAAGACACACTGTGAGTAACTAGTCCTGTCTGACTGGCTCCTCTGGCCTAGTTTCCTTTTCAGATTGAGCTCTGGTGTGAACCAAGACAACTGTGCTATGATTATCTAAAGATGGGTATAAAGAGTATTTTGACTGTGTGCCCAGTGGGATCAATCTTGTGACACAGTGGGGCGGTGTCTGGAGGCCTGCGTGGACAAACCAAGCACTCTCTTTTATCCTTTTGTCACAGCTGCTTGTTCTTTCTCGGCCTTTGTTAGAGTTTATTTGGGGATATTCCTCGTTCGGCTTTTGTCAGAGAAATGACCGGGAAAAACAAAACAAAGACCGCAGAGAAAAATCACATTTCCACACATCTAAAAGGTCAAAGCAATTAAACTAACAGTATAGTACAATGTATACCCCAACTTTCTCCATCGTTTTCCATCTCCCTTTCAGCTCAAGCTAGAGACATGTCCAAACATTACAGTTTTGAAGGTATGCTTGGAATGACAGGAATTCTGGGGCATTCCCATCTTGGCACAACCAGCTCAGAGTGAGAATACCACTCCCTGGTTTCCAGAGAAATCAGAATGAAGGAACTAATCGACTGTCAGTCACGATGCCTCTCACTTTCAGCTGGCCCTTGTTAAAACCAGGAGACAAACATAATAAGGTTGGACTGTTAATCCCACACTTGGAGAGTAACACACTACAACTGTCAGGTCTAATACAGCCCACTGCTGCTGTAAAGGAACCTGGGAGCACAGAGGAGGTGAGCGATGCTGCCGCAGCCCGTGTCTGAACAAAGTTATGGTGTTGGATTGCTGCGGGAATCTTAACTGCACTGTGTTTAAATCTGCACAATGTGAGTTAACTGCAGTCAGTGTGTGTGTGTGCGCTCAAGTGTGGCTGAAGGAGAGAAAAACAAAGTTCATTCAGCCTTTAAGGGCAAAACAAATAAGGCGCAAATGGATATTCTGGGGGTTGTTATGGTGATGCACAAGGCTAGAAAATTAACGCTCACTGCATACAAACTAAAAACGAGCACCGATATGTGCATTTTCTGTTTCATTATAAATGTAAAGAGATTAGATGTGCCACAGCAAACCACATGCAAGTCATCTAACAGAAAAGAGAAAAGCAAGGCTAATAGAGTTGAATTGATTTCAAAGAGTGCACTGACTTGGACAGATACAGAACAGGCACATCTGCCAAGAAAAAAAAAAGAAAAAAAAAGAGGCAAAACCACTCTGTTGAACACAAGAGAGCCTCAAAAATAGCACGATGATGCTGGGAGAGAAAGAGAAGCCTGTAATTCAGCAAGGAGCCTATATAGTGATTAAGTTCCATGTAAAAAATGCAAACACACACCACCCACTCTCGCTGGCTCTGTCGCAACACTTCCTGTCACAGCAACCTCTTTCAACAGCAAAAAATGAAAATCTTGCATCAGGCCGACAGGCAAACGTCACCCTCATCTTATATAAAGTTTATATTTTGAGGTCGGTGTAAACAAAGCTTTTAAATGTACTACTTAAATTATTTTCATAAAGTAATATTCCCTTTAAATGTAAAATCACACCTCCTATCATGAGGTCAAAGAATATAGATGTATGTGGGTGAAAGATGATCAAAACAAACCAGCACCGAGTCACAATTCCAGCAGCGACCAAACTCCCACAGGTCACGAGGCCACCATGAGCAGCCATACCACATCCCAACCCCCCCCTCCTTAACCATGGCAACCACATCACATGACCACCATCTCCCATGACCAACAACCACTGACAGGCTGGACCATCTGCAAACCTGAGCACCACCGACTTCCTGTTAGCTGCAACCCTAACTGGTAGCTTCAAATAGCCCAATTAAACTCTTTGAAGTGTAGAAGCAACACAGCAATTCAGGTATTTAAAATGCCACCTTAACATGTGGACAATTATGAGGTTGATATCGATTAAACATCACAAAGACAACGCTGATGCTTTGTTGCGCAACAAAAAAAAGCAGGAAGTGAATCTTTTACCTTGCTTCTTACCAAGGGATAGATAAAAAGAAAGAGGAACTCAACAAGCCTCTTTCTCTCCAAAGGGCAAATTCTTCTGCTATCAGATGTTTATACCACAGAAAGACACTGAAACTATGCAGCAACAGAGAAGGAGGGTGTACATTTACAGTAACTGGGGCATAGCTGTAAAATCTTCTTCCCCTCATCCGCTACCAGTCTATTATCATTTTAAAGTAGAGTTCAGTTTCAGATCTGTTCCTGCCTGATCACATAATCGGCATCAAGACTTTTGGAGGAAACAGGCCATTAGCCTCGACTTCACAAACATAACACAGCTGGAAAGTAGACATGGCTTGTGGTGGATGTGAGGAAGATCTGAGACCTGCTATCAAGAGTCACACAAAAACAAAGTTCCTCTGCACAGAAACTGAATATTAAGACACAAGGCTGTGTTTTCAGCTGCCGGGAGAGGGAGAGAAGTTCATCACACATGTGAGGACATGCACATGGCTACGTCCCCTCTAACATACAATGTTGGATGATAATGTAAACGATCCTTATGCACACACACACACACACACACACACACACACACACAAGCGATGGGCTCATTATGCTATTGTTTATCAAGTTGAATCAAATATTATTCTTATGCCAATAAATATACACCAGAAAGTTCCTTTTACAATTTGGATTTTAACTGTAATGCCAAGCTTTAATACATGCCACTATATCACTGCACCTGTTGAATTCAAGTCACACTGCAGTCTGACCTCCCCCATGCCTTGAAGTCACATGGTACTGGCAACACCAAAGAATACATATGATACCATTGCTTACATTGGGTAACACACATAGATACCCAAGATTGCACACTCCAACACAGCAATGTGGGCCAGTACAGGACATTGACAGGCAGACACATATGCTCAGACTCACTGAACGAGACCCACAGAATATACACCACAACATAGATACAGTTCAGCTTTAAACCCGATGCTCTCAGAAAGACTGGACTCTCTGTGAGGCTTGTCTTGTGTTTGTTTACTCTCTGCCCCTCAAGCCATGCTGCGGTCAGCCAGCCAGCCACGTCTAGGTAATCCCTGTAGGTAAACAGCAGCAGAGCGGTAGCTTGCTCAGTCCTACCCACCTCTCCACATAACACCACAGCACCCGCACATACTGCAGCCAGGCTGGAGCTCTGGGCTCCAACACTGCTACACCCACACAGGCTAAAAGAGACATTTCCTTTGAGTTGCATCGCCTGGCCTTGACTAGAAAGATGCTGAGTGGATTAGAGGTGTGCTGCCTTAATGTTGGTGAAAACAGCTCAGAATCACCAAACAGGCAGGAATTAAATTCTGTTGCGTCTTTTAAAATCACCTTTACATTAATTCCAGCTGTTGACGAGTGGTTGAACAGCCTGAAAGTAACCATACGTAGAATGGTAATGTCATGCCAACGCTGTAACACACACGATCAGGGGTAAGTAAGTACTCATCTCTTTTGAAACAAGTCGCACCGTCAACATACCCAGTGCCGTTTACTTTCAGTTTGAGACTTTTCGTCACAGTGGTTTCCAACTGTAACCACAAGGAAAGTTTTGTTTTTGTAGAAGAAACAACAGTACGGCTAGGCAGCAGAAGAAAAACACAACTTTTTGAGTTAACAGAGAAAACCCTTTCATGTCTCTGCTAAAGCCACAAGTAACAGAGCTTTCATAAACGTGTTCGGTACATTTTTTCAATTCGAAAAGCAACAAAACAGCAGCATTTTTCTACTGTAGTCTTTTTTCTTGCTTGGGGGCAATCACATATCATTAACTATGAGACAATTCCTGTAAATGTGGATGTTTGGCTTCCGTTAGGTCACTGCAGCTTATTTGCTTTTTTAACTAGAATATTACTGTGGGCATTTGGTATCACCCTAATATTTGTGTGTACTCGTACAAATAAAGATGGTGCTGATGCTTGTTCTAATAACGGAATTGTGGTGAAACAAGTTTGTAACAAAAACAAAACACAGCCCGGTCTCTTTTTTTTAAAAATGCCATTTGTATTAAAAATCTTTTTAAAACAGACAGCCCACTTTTAAACGGCTGATCTGAAATCAAACTTACAATCAGGTTAGATTTGTCAACGGTACATCATCACATATGCTGTTAAAAACAACAAAATAAACAGAATAAACAGAATTCCTTTGATTTAGGCGGCCTGGAAGGTAAGTGATGTGTATTGTTATCACGCCAAGTCAGTTCCAGTACCTGTGCATTTCAAGATATAAATTTGGCCAGACCAAGCAGACATTGTAGAATGCAAATAGTTCAAAAAGGCCAACGTAAAACATACAGAAAAATCACCATTCCAATAACAAAAAGCCTACTGCAGTTTTTTTTTCTCTCTTGTTTTTAGCCTCCACCCTTACAAGATTATCCAGAAGAGTTCACTAGCTTGTGGACTGCCATGTTGAAAGGTTCTTTTGGTGATATATGTAAGTTGGCACATCATCTGAATAGCTGATTTGTTTTGGAAAGGCACTCGACACAAGGGCGATCATGTCAGCGTCCCCAAATCACTTCAGTTCGGGTCCTCTCCCACACTGTGGAGGAGGTGAAGAAAAAAGTGGCACTCGTCATATGTACTCCACCAGATATGTGGTTTCTTCTGACTTTGGGGGAATAAAAAGATAGGATTCAGAGTGTCATAGAGCATTGCTCCAAAATGGGATAGGGCGCCCAAATATTTACCCAAGACTGTGCAGTTATTTAACAAAATATATTCTTTCTCCCTGTCTTCTTCTTGTACACAAATATCCATTTATGAGTTTCTCTAAGTGTTAGCCTCCACATCGTTTCCACTGGGGTTTAGTTCCAGTAAGAAGTACAGTTGGAAATGGTGAAGGGGAGTTTTGCTGAAACTCTGGATCTGAGCCGGCGTTGACATCGATGGTGGACACTGATCGTGCAGCAAAGATACTCCAAGCCAGCAGAATTCCTGAAGAGTGGACCCCTCCCTCTGTCTCAGTTGCTCCCCTCCTCCTCCCGTCCCCCTGCAGCATTCCTCCCTTCATTTTCCTCCAAGGCCAGGGTGAGACACGAAGAAGAGCTCAACAGTACAGACTTGCTGCAACACACTGCACACACAAAGCACAAAAAGGCTCATGAATAAACGCAAACAACTTCAGACAAAAGATAAAGGAAAGTACTTTGCTTTTAAGGCTTATTCTGGGCTCTGTTGAACAAAAACCAACTTGCTGATCCCTAAATGTAGGTCATACAGGAGCACAGGAATTTCTCAACTGTGAACCTTATTCAGGAAAATATCTCTTTAGCAGCTCTTTAACAGCTTTAATGAGTTTGTTAAAATTTTAAACCATTAGTTTAAAAACTTAACAAACTTAAACAAGTCAGTCATAGAATTGTCCTCCAGTTCTGCAAATTAGCCAGACACTTCCTCAATCTGCTAAACAAAACAAAAGATTACAAGTGCACAACTAATGTATTAAAACTAATGCTGATGTGTTATAGTCGAGAACTGATACTGCTTAAATCAAGCTAAATTTAACATACATCCGGTATGATCCTCTTCAGAAATCTATAGTTAGCATGGACATGTGCTAATTAAGGAGTTCAATAACAAGTTTATAACAAGTGTAATGGTTAAGTAGCCTCGTGTCACAGTTTCTAGTGTCATCTTTTCATTAGCAGTGTGTAGAAGTGTCTTAACTTACCATTGCAAACTTAAAACTGAGCAAAGAATAAAACTTTATGATTGTCTTTTTTCCTTAAAGAATTACACAGGACGAGCAGCAGCGGTCGTCGCCATTTGGTGTTGAGTTATAGTTCATCTGTCGGACTATCTCTGCAAACAGTTCGTCTACCGAGGTTTTATTTTTGGCTGAAGTTTCCATGAACGGGCAGTTCCAGTCGTCCGCCAGTGCCTTCCCTTCACCGGACGACACCTCCCTTTCCCCCTCCAGGTCCACTTTGTTTCCAACCAGAATCATGGGCACTCTCTCGTACCTTTTCACCCGAATGATCTGATCCCTCATCGGTTTGATATCCTGGAAGCTCTGCTGGTTCACCAGACTGTAGACCAGAATGAAACCCTGCCCATTTTTGATGTAGAGGTCTCGCATGGAGGCAAATTGTTCGGTCCCCGCCGTGTCCAGGATCTCCAGGACGGACGGAGAAGAGTCCACCTCGATCTCCTTCCTGTAGAAATCCTCTATCGTAGGGTCGTATTTCTCTATGAAAGATCCAGTCACAAACTGGACGGTCAAAGCGGATTTGCCGACCCCCCCAGACCCGAGAACCACTACTTTGTACTCTCTCATGGTTCTCAAAGCGAGCGACACTCCTGCTTCCTCTCCGCTGTGAACCCGCTAGCTGCCCTGCTGGGTTTCAAAACGCTCGCAGCTGCCAGCAGTTTTGTACGAGCTTTTGTACGGTGGTGAAAACGGGGCGTGGCTTTAAACTATCGCCGTTCGGGAGGTGAACACGGTTGCTTCGGACCCACGCTCAGCATTTGTATTGTAGCATGCTGAATTCCCGACGACAGCACAGCCGGTTCTTGTCCGAGCTTCCCCCGTTTTCGTTCAAGCGGCTACCGTGCGTCGGTTGTTCCCTTTGGTAGTCAAGTCATACGTAATGTAAAGCTACCACTTCCTGTGTTGGCTGCCCAAATTAAAATGCTACCGCCCACAATTTACAGCTAAATCTTCACCATTACGTTTCTACTACTTGTTCAATAATCGAATTAGACATTCATTTAGCTAATATCGTTTTATTTTGCCTATTTATGACACATATTTTTATTTTGAGGTAATAATTATATTATTTCAAAGACGAGTTGTTTAATTTCCGGCATTATTCTTGCTAACTCTTGAAAACTTGACACTACCACGAGCGCTCAGCGCTTCCTGTCCGCACTCAGCACGCATTCTGCGTCCCACGTCACTCAATAAATATTCTCCAGTATTTCGTTAAAGGTGCAGAGAGGCTGTTATCGCACAGTCAGCGTTGCTACTGCCCCAAGTACCCACGCAGACCTGCCACACCTTAGTTTCGACATCATTTAACTTACCACTGTTTGACTCATCATACAACTTACTGGAAAGGTCTATCCATCGAGATTTCTCTAATCAACTCGTCACATCGTCTTGAAATAAAGTAGGCTTGTGTGTTTTATCAGCAGAGTTTGTGAGATAAGTTATTTAAAATCAAGATGCATTACAGTAGCCTACGGATTACAGGATAATTCTACAGAACACAGAATATTTCCCAAGGAGAATTTGGATTTTCACTGATGTTAAGGGTTTTTAAGTATTCTTTGACATACACCAGAATGACAGGAGTGAAATGAATCACCATTTCAGTAAAACATGACCTGACATGACACCTTTTGAAGGCTTTTTTGTAAATGTGTGTGCGCATGTTTTGTTTTTCAGTGCGACCCACTATCAGATTAATCTTTATTTCCTCCTTCATGAACTTTGAGCCACTTTGTGTCAACATGTGGAGCAATATCTGACTCAAAGCTGCCAGAAAGTAAAACTTAAATTCCTCTTGACTGGTTTGCTTTTTAAACTGCTTACTGTCTGCAGCAATAAATTACTCTGATGCAAAATCAAACCTCATCATTACGCCCTCTTGTAGATTTCATACTAAATTACTACTGTTTCCAATCAGTGACTGTAGGCAGAGAATGGTGATTAAACTATAGTTAGGACTTCACCACCTTGAGGGATGGTTGGGAAAACTCTACTGGATCAATAGAAGTTTAATTCAACCCCAAATCATCACCACCATTATAACATACATGTAATGCGATTAGACTTATGAATGGAAAAATAATTCAGTGAGTCACTATGTGTCAGTGTAATTGTTAGAGATTAAAGTCATGTTCATACACCTTCCCACAAGCAGATGCAAAACAGAAATTTAGAGGATTTTGCCACAGGTTTATTTTTGTGTGACAGTCAATAAAACATGTGGGCTGAGCAGTCATGTGGGTTTTCCAAGTGCCCTGCAGTGAGCCACTCCCCAAATCCCATTAAGAAACAAGCCAAAGCCTTTATGAAGACAATCAGCAGTCTGGCCCATGGGGTGTGAGAGGTAATGTGACCTAAAGCCTTGTGATGTGGGCTGTCACATCTGTGAGAATAATCACCCTGAACCTGAGGACCAGTCTATCTTATCAGAGAAGACCAAACTTTGTTTTCACACACCACCGATAATTAAATAGACACGGTCCCCTTAAGAGTTAATGGTGTGCCAAACCCTCCAGGTAAATTCTCAACAACAAACTATCAAAGAGCAGGATGATGGTGATGTGTTGCTTTTCACACAGTTGCCATGGTAGCAGAGCCTCTGGCTTCACCATAACTACCCTAATTGAACAAAGAGACAGCATTTGTGGGAGACATTTCGCATTTAACGAAACTCAATCAGTGTTGAAATAACTCCAACAAGCATTAGAATAACTACTTTTGTTTAATTAAATTTCTGAAACAAAGTGCTCTGAAAACACAATTAACAGACTAATTATAAAACACATACGATGGTTGTAGTCAATCCAAACTGTGTTTGAGTCTCAGTCTTGAACGGCCTTTGTGGTTTTCAGGAGAATCTGCACATTTATAGGGCAGTTATATTAAAACTGATTTCCCTCTTTCCCCCCTTGTTTGTTTTCCAAGTTTGAGCATTATTCTGATGTTTAATATCACAAAATAAAAGTAAAAAAAAGTTTGTTTTTCAAGCATGCATGACCGATATACCCACCTTTCCTTTTATGTGCCAACACAAGTCCTCCATTTATTGAAAATATAACCTTACTGGTCAGTGTTCACTACATCTGCAACCACAGCCTCCCACACAGAGGTCATAAACGTGCAATGTCCTAATAAATCTGACATTTGAGAAGTGCCCATAAACTCTCAATCAGACTGAAGTCAGGTGAGGAAGAGGGTCAGGTCATTATTAGGTCACCTTTGAAGCTTTTGCTGATGGAACACCGTTCCGCATAAAGATCACTGCCCTCTTCAGTGCTGCATGCTCCATCAAAACATCTACTAACTTACTGTTTGGTTTGAGAGTTAACTTTCAGTTCTGAGTCTTAAACTCAGATAATAACTAGCAGGTCCCTCATTGTGTTTAAGCATGAATCCGTCTCATTGAATCTTTCTTTAAACTTTTAAAAAATCCTTCAGGCTCATTTTGATTTTTGATTTTGTGGAAACTCATTGGGGCCATGTTTTTAATGTTTCTTTCATTAGCCAAGTCTTTGAACTGTGTATTTTTTGTACTTCACAGTGTGAACACTGTGTGATTATATTGTTCAGATCTGAACCTCACCAGGTGAAGTGAGCTAAGTTGTAAATGCAATAGGGACATATTGCAACTTTAATAATCAGGTGGCTATTAGCATATTCTACAAATACATAAAGTCATATTTTTGCCCCCTCTTCCT
The DNA here is from genome assembly GCA_028567055.1 of Leptatherina wallacei. Taxonomy (NCBI): domain Eukaryota; kingdom Metazoa; phylum Chordata; class Actinopteri; order Atheriniformes; family Atherinidae; genus Leptatherina; species Leptatherina wallacei. The sequence goes on from JAOXYM010000009.1 coordinate 14,883,140, forward strand.
TTTAGCTCTGTTTCTGGTCTCCAGCAAATCCTGAAGGAAATATCTGGAACATCTAGCAGCTGAATGTTGCTCTGTTTTCTCTTTTGCCCTATGTTACTGTCTGCTATTGTGATGTTAGGCAGGCATACTTCTCAAAATCTTTTTTTAATATTTTTTTGTAGAGTAACAACAAAATAATAAAAATAAAACAGGAAATCCTGTAGGTGCAGTAACTGACTGAAATACATGCAAACATTTAAAGCAAGAGCAGAGTTTGTACAGTTGTATCGAGTTTGAAAGTTTGGTATGAACACCTTTATTCTTTAATACAATCTGAACTGTCTAAGACACGCTTTCTTGTAATTTTTTAAGTAGTCTTCAGGAATAATTCTCCAGGCTTCTTGAAGGACCTTTCAAAGCTTCTCTTTGGATGTTGACTGCCTGTGATTTGGGTTATGGGGAGGATTCATCCTGCCATATGACCCGCTACCACTGATTTTTAGTGCTTTTCTTGTATAATGTGACATATCTTAGCCTTTCCCCCCCTGTTTCTCTTCTTCTTGAAGGATAGCACCCTTCAATGGCAACAATTTTTGATAAAGCTTTGATGAACAGTTGTTGTGTTAATTGAAGGCTCTGATACAAATCCCAGGTTCTGTGTCTGTTTTTGTTTATTTTTGTTGGGGGTTTTTTAACAGATTTTTCCACAATATCACTTTCAGATGCTGTTCATCTGTTTTATTTTTTTTTTTTTCATTTCTTTATTTTGTAGACAAAATACAGCAATGACAGCAAATTTTGTGTCTTAGTAACAGGCTGCTAACAAAGTGCCCCTAGACACACTTTCAGAAATCCTGAAGAACTATTGCTTAGGACCATTTTGAAAGATTTAATAAAGTCTGGTTCATGGAAGCAAAATAAAAAGAAATGAAGAGAGGCTCAAGCCTTTTACACAGTACTGTAAATATTATGTCTGATGTGGTACACACACATATGATTTCACAACAGTGCTTGAAATGTTTTCATTGTGGACGTCCTACCTCTGTTGACAGACTTGTACTGGATGATTTGCTGCTTTGTTTTGAATCTGAGGTCACAAAATGATCAAAATGTAGTCTGGTAAAAATTCTAAACTTGCTTCATCTTACTGAGTCATGGAAGAAAAAAACAAAATGTCTTCTTTCATTTATAAAAGTATTTGATGAATATATACTCACTACTGCTTATTGGTGAAAATTGAAAATGACACCAGTTATGTTGCATTTGCAATGAAATACTGAGGAACAGAACTCTTGGTTTTTTGGTATTTAATTGCAAAAACTCTGCTGGTACAGGCTTCATTTACCATATACACACAGAGATAAAAGAATTGCTGACAGATTTTTCATCTTTTGACTGAATTCATTTTGTTTTATTTCCTTTAGTTTATTGCAACACATAGTCAGCGGGAGTCCCTTTGAACGCTTTGGTTTAAAAGTGCTTACTAATACATCTTGTTTTACTTGTAGGTAACTATTTCACACCTTGGTGACAAGAAATGTGAGACTGACACATCCTCCTGCTGTGGACTGAAGGGTCTGTCACATGTTTAGTGATATTTGAACCTTTGAGCAGAATTGACCCCACATTGACATATGTTTAGTATCCAATGAAGAAACGGTAGTTATCGGAAGTCTGGTGAAACTGTTTCAGAGCTACATGTCTGTGTGGGGAGAAGGACAGTAGATATGGTCGAGTTAAGAAAACACTGTACTCCCACCTGGGGGAGATATTCAGGGTGACAGACTTTTTTCCCCAACATTATGTCTTGCATGGATTGTATAAACTTTGTTAATTCAAAGATATTAGCTTTTCTTTCCAGTGGGCTCACTGCTCTTAATTGCTTTTTATCTCATATCATTCAAAGCATGCTGTAATTGAAATAGCCTGAAGAAGTCCTTGAACTGCTCTTGTTCTTGGCATTCAGAAAAGGTGAACATCTTCAGCAAAAAAGTAAGATGTGCAGAGACAAGTAATTAATCCTTACTTCCAGTCCTGTGAGGATAATAGTAGATTAATTAAAATGTCTAAGACCACTGAGCTGATTAATGACTGAGAGGTCCCTTCAAACATGTTTTATCCCAAAAAGAGATTTGAAACAAAAGATTTCAGGCAATAATTTCGGTGAGGAAAGACTTGTGACAAAAGTCCTTTTTAAATGTTGTGGAGTTCTGCTTACAGCCTCTTGAGTTCACAACTTTACATTCTCAATTTATATCTACACTTATCCTTCTTGTTTTGTTTTATGAATCCTCTAGAAGAGGATCATTCATCATTTCAACAGAGTGATAACACAGAAACTTTCCAAAGGCTTTCCAAAATGGCTTACCAAAGACTTCACAGGTATTGGAGTCACAACAAGGCAAAAAAGAATAAAGAAACCTCGAGGTTTAAAAGCAGCAGATGGTGTGGAGACTTAAATAATTACATTTTGCCTGAGAAAGTCAGCAAATGTTGACTGTTCTATATTTAAAACACAGTCTGAAAATAAACCTACCACAAAAATTATGGAAATTTGTGTTGGGTTGATTATTTCTTCACTTTAGTAACACCGATGGTGTTGTAATATACACCACTGGAAAGCCTGATTTGTCAGCTTTACAACTTGGTATAACTTTAGATCATTCTTCTGGGGAATAAGCAACACTGCTAAACATGTGAGTAGTGTCCCTAAAATGTGCCAAAATCCCCTGCAATATTTTTCCTCTTGTTTTGAGTTGCTTGGTGGGTAAGATGGTTGCACTCTCCTGTGGTAATGAGGAAAAAACAACACGTATTGACCATTTTTACACTTTATTAATTTTACATTGATGGGGCTTCAGTAGCATGTGAAGATTCATACCAAGCCAGACTAGCTAGATTCACACTAGGCCATTCAATTCAATTCAATTCAATTCAATTCAATTCAATTCAATTCAATTCAATTCAATTCAATTCAATTCAATTCAATTCATTTCAATTCAGCTTTATTTATGTAACACCAATTCACAACAGAATTATCTCAATAGCTCAATTATCACAATTCATTATCTGCATTCGTCCAATTTATGATAACTGAGTTCTTATAAGACAATTCATAAGAATAAATTTCAAGCTAAAGCTAGGAAGCTAAGCTAGGAAACGAATGGATTGAATCAAATTACTCCAGTGCCTGTCATGACACTGTCACACTGTTATGATCCTGGCTCTGTGGGGGAGTGTATACATACATCTATGACTGATATACACCTGGCAGTATTTCAATCTCAAAACAAGGGTGAAGACCAAAAGGAGAATATTACATGGGGTTTTGACACATTTTTTAGCAGCACTACCCACACATTTAGCAGTGTTGCTCATTCCATACGAACATGATCCTTACAAGTTGTACCATGTTGTAAAGGTGATTAATCAGGAATTCCAACTGTGTATAATACAACACCAACTGGCATCATTAAAGGGCATAAATAATTCACCAAACACAAATTTCTTAAGTTTATTTTAGATTGCACAAAATGTATAGAATAACATGATTTCATTGTGTACCTAAAGACTTTCGGGTTGAATAGTTGTTATATGTTGTATAGTCTATTTTCTTTACAAATGCATAAGTTTACAAACAAAAACACTAAAAGTTATTCATTTATTTTACAATATCAGTTTTGCTAATTAAAAAGGTTGTGTGTGGGCACCTTGAACATTGCTTTATTTTGAGATGTAAGATGTTTATATGGTTTATCACTGATTAGTGCTATCAGTAGTGTTACAATAGTGCTACTCCCAAATCTCAGATTAGTCTGTCTTGGGTTTAAAACCAGTTAATGAGGTAATTACCTCTCTGTGGTGCATTTGATCCAAGACATCATCACAGTGGAATTTATTGCAAAAGTTTTACTATTTGGTTGGTTGTTTTTTTCTTTTCTTTTATCACATCATAAAATGTGAACATTTTGCCATCACACTCTAAACAGCAAACATAAATGGATAAATCGATTTTACTATTAAGAATTGATTTTGTATGCATACCAATGGGAAAGTAAGCTTAAAGGAGTCATCACCCGGAAATTGCACTTTTTCAAGTTAAAACATGTGTATCGGTGTTGGGGCGGTATATTAA
>JAOXYM010000009.1:14888355-14901172 GCA_028567055.1 Leptatherina wallacei
ATGTTAAGAATTGATTGAAAGTAAGTTTAAGGGAGAATGGATAACCAAATATACCAGGTGATGACTCCTTTAAAATGTAGAGGGCTGAATAATGCCTCTCCTTTCTGTAGTAAGACCCTTTGGCCAGTGGAGGGTAGCAGACCTGCATCCCATCATGTGAACATGTTGACACTTCCTGGAGGAATTAGATCCTGTTAACAGTTCACAGGTGAGTGACTGGCTCCATAACAAGTGCGAGAGCTGTGAAATGTGCAGCATTTGTGTCATTTTACACACAAAGAATAGAAATACCCTTGGAAATGATCACACTAGAAATATCTAGACAAAGTTGGCTTTAGTTTGATTTGTAATTATTTTTCATTAAATCTCTTTTCCTGCTTCAGAACATAGTCAGAAACAAACATAGTGCACAATTACAGTAAGGACAGATTTTCTTTTTGTCCTCATTGCTGGATGAGAAGTCAGTATTGTTCAGAAGCAATGAGGACAAAAGGCTTTTGTCTGCCTAGCTAACAAAGTCAGAACAGTGTAGAGACAAGCTGATGGTCATTGACACTGTGACATACAACATCTTGACATAATTGATCCTAAATTGAATAAAAAAGTAGAGAATGAGAGAATATGTAATGTAAGCCAAGATCAGAAAACAGAGAGATGCAGTGAATGTGAAGAAACAGGGTGACAGTGAAAGAGCAGACACAGGGTCTTTCATCCAGCCCTCAATGCCAGCCTTTCATGCGTGGAATTTTGCAGTCATTAATAATACATACAGCTGAATCCAGCTCAGTACAGCTGAGCACTGGGGGTTAAAGTTTAGAGTTGAATGTCACGGTAAGCACCAACGTCACAGAGAAACGTCTGACCCCCTCATTTCCTCTCTGAAGCTGCCAGGGGAAGTTCATACTAATGAGTGATGCCATAAGCAAGAGTATTGGTTATATGGTTTGAAGCTCGAAGGTTGCCTCAGAGGGCTGCAGCAGGTTGTAAGGTCCTCAGGCAGATGTGAATGTAGTTGTCATAAGTAGATGTCATAGTGGGAAATGTGAAGTACATAACTCAGTGTTGTGGCCAGAGAGACTTGACTGGATCCCAGCAGCAATGCTGCTGCTGCTGACACAATGGGAGCAATTCATCTATTAGAATAAGAATGCTTATTTATGTGAGTGCACACTTCCTCTCACACACTATCGTCTAAGATAGGAATTTGAAATGCTCTGACATATTTGAAAGGCAGAATAATTCTGCCCATTGCTAATAAAAATAACTTAAGTGTTAGATCATTTTTAAATGTTTTTTCTAAAGTTATTCCACCTCTTCCAGTACAATGCCAGTGAACATCTTTAACCCGTTGGCACCAGATGTCCCATGGGTGTGACAAATAAATATTTATTTTACTCAGTCTATCTTCGAACTACCTACACATGTTATACACCATTACAAAGCTCAGAATCTTGAGATTTGAATGATGTATACCATCCCAGGCTGCAATCATAACTGTACATTCAGGTAACATTTATTTTTGGCCAGTCACCAGTACAATTTATCTTTGAAGCCATACTGTACTCCATTAGCATTAGATGATACTGCAAAAAGGGTCCTGTTATATCATCAAGCGTCCAGTAAAAGTAGTCCAGTAAAATAGCTGGTCCACAACAAGACTTTTATCCATATAAAACAAATCCATTTTGTTGGATTGTATCAAGAATGAATTAATATAACTAAACTAAACTAAATAAAAACCTGTTTCAGGCTAAAATTAAAGGATTTCAATAAGTTAAACCTCATCACTTTGCTCCTCTTAGGTAACATCTATAGTTTCACATTTTGGTTTTTTGAGTGAGAAAATGATTATCTGTGTCAAGGTTCAAGTTGGACCCAAAAGGCAGACTCAGATCAGTTGTTAACCTCTTTTTTAATGTTGATCAAAATAGGTCTCAAAAATCCACAAGGGAACAGGGGAACACTAGAATGCTGAGGGCAAAGCGAACAAAACCATCAAGCAGAGACAGGAGGTAAATGGGGAACTTATATACACACACACACCTGGGGGAAGCAGACGAGACATAGGTGAAACACACGAGGGAAGGTCAGGTAATCAGAGGAGCAGGAAATTGGCCTTGAAATTGTGAAATCAGGATAAAGCTAAACTAACAAAAGTCATGGAAGAAAAGGGGAAACAACTGCATCCCAAAAGCTCTCGAGTTCTGCAAGAAATTTCATTGAAAAAGTGAAGAGAAAAAAGAACAAGCTGCAGCTGCAGTTGTACAGGCAGACTATTTCCTGGTCTGGCGTACAAACTTCTTGCAGTCATGTAATGACTGTGGGGTTGCCATGCAAACAATTGTTTCCTCTTGTTTCCTGTGTTTTACACAAGTTAGCCCAACCATCTCTCCTTAATTCAAACATGACCAAAGAGTTCAGAAGCTGTTTTTATTAAAAAAGTTTCATCCTAGTTTATATATTATAGAAAACAATCTGTTGATCGTGGAAATAGCAGATTTCTGTTGCCGGCTCCATCCAAGACATTGATAGTTAGACTAAGAGCATTTGAGGTGCAAGAAAAAGATTTAGATTTTAAGATTTGGCATTTAAGACATAATCTTATCCTTACCATTTAATAAGATTAGGTAAATATAACCTCAGCTGAACAACATCTACCAACATTTACACAGTTTAACAAAATCTGAGCAAAAATGAAAAACAAACCCAGCATGTTCACCTCAAAACCAGACCATTCAATGCTAACAAAAAGAAGATCTATGCCTCCACAGGCCTCAGTTAGCATATTGAATTTAGATGCTCATGACATTGCAACTGAAATAAGAAGGAACAAGAATGGCTTGTTGAAAGGATTTGCAGGACAAAGAAAGAAAGAAACAAACTAAGAAGCAGCAGTTAAGGTTTGTAAAGTTGCATCTTAACAAACCATAATGTCCTTTGGACAGACCAAAAAGAAAAGAGTTGCTCTCACCCAGTCAAAATCTATTTAATCTCAACCCGACTGGAAAACTGTGGTAGGAACTTAGGAGAGCTCTTCATAAACAAACCTTTATGAATGGAAGCCACATTGTAAAAAAAGTGGCTCACAATTCATCTTCAAAGATGTGAGAGACAGATATGTCAAAGAGATAAACATTACTTGAAGTAACTATGAAATCATCAATGATGTGTATTTTTTTTCACAGCATTTTCCCATTTTGTGCTAAATAATGACATAATATAATTATTTTTTTGTTGTTGCTCTGAAGTTGTATTGATTACTTTTAAAAGGTATTTAGGACCATATTCTTCTTATTATTAGTAGCAGAAGAACTACTGATTAGTGTTCTGTTAGTGGCACCTGTTCAACTACACCAATAAAATAAAGGTTTGACGGTGAGCCAACATTCAAAATGCCAGAACTTTGATACTGAAGTCATTAACTGGAATTCAGCCAACATTAATTATTATTTATTGTGCTCTCTGTGTACTTTGGCATTTCAAAATTCTCTTCAGTGGAAAACTCAATCGAAAGACAAACACCTGCACTGACAATACTGGGAACACGTGAGATGTAATTACAAAGATTGCTGAAAGGTTAGTCATGTTGGAATCAATGCCAGTTGTCCAACCAGGCAACAGGGTTAAAAAAGAAAACTCACCCAAATTGATCAATTTTGATTCTTTACAGTGGTCAAAAATGCCTACTCTATAGGGAAGGTTGACCAAATTTTAATTAATCTGCATCGGATTGGACATGACCTTAAAACCACCGTCTGCCCAGTCTCTGTGACTCACAGCAGAGCCTCCTTCTCTCGTCTCCAGGTCGATCAATATTCACCTGATTGGTGAGGTCATTTGCTGTGAGATCAGCAGGATAAAGCAACAAGCAATCCGCCCATTCTACTCTGACAAAAGTGAATGAACCGAGCTGATGACCACTATGTCATGACCGCAGCCGCCTGGCTAAGTTTAGCAGGGGAATCCAGGACAAGTGGATCATCTTACGCTCACACACAAGCAAATGCTCATGTAATATCAAAACAAAAGTTTTTACAGACTGGATAATCAGTGTGCAGTTCAACAGAAACTGTTAAAGCACTTTGTGCAATGTCAGTTTCACACCTACATTCCTCTTTAGTGATGCACAACTCCTTCTAAAGAAGATCACTTCCACTTCATTTTCACTGCATCTGCATTTCAGTTCCCTCTGTGAAACAGTGCACAGTGAGTGAGACACAACCCTCCACACAGACAACTGCAACGACACAAGACATTAACAGGACACTTGCATAAGGTGAATGTGTGAGTGTGTGTTTGCGTACACAAGGCCTGTTGTATGTATCTGGGTGCGTAGCCACTTTTCACCTTCCCTAACCCAGACCATTAATCATTTGGAGACGTGGTAGCTACCACACCGTCACACTGGCACCACTTACAGCCTCAACAGACATATGTAGGTGCACACAAACGCACACACACCACACCAAACTGCTAAGATTCATGAGAGAGGCAGTCAAGCAGGCCAGGATAATAGAATCTAAACAACAAGGCTAGAGGGGAAAACGTAAAGGAGAAAACACAAGACAAAGTGACTAATCACAGCAGGCCAGGAAAGAGGAGGGGAGAGTTCAGAGGGGAAACTGGCAACACAAATGCAGGTGTTGCATATCATAAATGCAAAATTCATTGCTGTTGTGCAGCTGCCTTTGATTAGCGCTTGCTCCTTAGATGTGTGTAGGTGTCAGTGCAGCAGATTTGGAAGACAAAATGGTGTGTCAGCTCATTTCTTAAGAGGGGAATGCACTTTGCAGCTGATTGTCTCTTTTTGCTAATGGATGATGGAGGCCAGTGTGCATATGCAGTGAGACTTTCCTAATATCTGCGATGTATGAAAGAGGTGGTGTAAAAGGAACGACAGAAAATGTAATTTAACAAAAAAAGGTTGAACTTGCTTGTGTTTTTATTACACACTGTTCTCTGGGTGATTCATTACAGCTCCAAGGTTAACTCTTATCTTGATGAGGATTTAATGCAGAATGACTAGACCTTCCCTTGGTAAATTTCCTTAAACACACCTAAACCAATAATAGTGCAGCAGTATAAAAGAGCTTAACACCTGATTGTCACCTGCAAAGCATGCAAGATGGATTGAGCATGGGAAAACACACCTCTCAAGGGACGCTGGATTCCGGATAGTGAAGCTTTATCTGCAGTGGATCATTAACACTCAAGGACGTGAAAAAGGAAGCACCACACATGAAGTGACCACTTACATTCCTTTAAAAATGTAAGTAAAGAACACATTCTGACTTGCAGTTCTTATTTTCTGTATTTTATTTTATGTTTATGTCAAATGAATACAATGAAATGAGCCCATTCCAACCCTCTGTAATGCCAGGAAATATCTCTTTGTTTTCCAGTGTCCTCCGAAGTGCAGCAAACTGCAGCTGTGGATCCCAAACTGTTTTCATCATGTTGCTGTCCAAAAAAAAAAAAAAAAACTGCAAAAATCTTCACCCACTTACAAAAAAATATGTAAGACAATTATGTATTTCACATTCAGAAATAAATGTGGATGCCACATGTTAATATTTAGACACAGAACAGTCATCAATTATGTCAGCCTTAGTGCTCATATTTGGATACAGAGAAGGGATTTCAAAAGGTTTAGATCTACTTGTGGTTGTATGATGAACACAAAAAACATTTCTCAACAGCTTTTGTGGGAAGATGGAGCAATTTTGTTCTGTTTCTTTTTCAGTTTTAAGACAATCTGTGAATATATTATAAGACAAAATGTGGTGTTTAATTGTGTGAAGTTGAGAAAAAAAATTACTTTTGGCCATTTTTGTCTTTTTATCTTTCTATTTATAAGGAAAACATTTATTTCGAACTTGTTTCACAGCAGCAAATCACTGAGAATAGAGTAGTCACATGTTTGTATAAATCTGTGGCATTAAAATCTGAGGAGGAAGAAACAGAATGAGGATGGCTATAAATGAAAAATATTCTTTCAAACTGATTATATTGTCATTGCTGTAACCAAATTTTTATTACTATTATTCTTGTTATATTATCTCCCTTTTAGAAGATGAGAAATTTCATACAAGAAATTTATCTGGGAGAAAAAGGTTTCTGTTTGTCTGGCACCTGTCCTTGTGCCACTGGCTCTGCATTCAGGATATTTGGAGTCATGTCCTCAGAATTTATAAACTCCTGGCTTGAGTCTTGACCACTGAAGCCCTGAAACTAAATTTTTTAATCCGCTCCTTAAGATGGAAGGTTGGATTCTACACAAACACACTGATCCCTGCCAAGGTTAGACATACTTTAAGTTACTTCACATGACTGACTTCTGTTTTTTTATTTTTTGTCTAAGGTCCAGGCATAGTAATGAAAATAAATGTAAAAAGTAAAAGAAAAAAAGGAGGCAAAATCAGTCTTTTGTTTTATTTTAGTTGGAACTGTAGGCGGGCTGCTTGGTCACAATGAGTAAAATCTGATCAAATGTCTCATTTCATTTTGTATAATGTTTCTTTAGTCATGAATCATTAAGGGAAAGAGAACATTTTCAGATGTGAGGTCAAGTTGTTAAAGTCTAAATGGATTTATTTTTTAAAATCTTTTTTCATTCAAGATATTTCAATTTGTTAAAACCGAACCTTTGCCAAATTTCTAATACTTTGGTGCCCCCTAATGAAGGCCAATTTGGGATCTGCCTTGCATCCTGTCTCTCCTTTGAGCTCTCTCCAGCCAGTAACAGTCTGACTGTTTTGTTACTTTCTCTCTTTTGTTACCTTGTTTCCTCTGATAATGTCCTCTTCCATTTCTTTGCTGAATCAGAACATGGTGCTCATTCAAAACAACCAGTGTTTTTGAAATCCATTTGCTAGCCTGTGACGTTGTGCCATGAAGCAAATCACAGCTCTCACATGATGCCCCAGGCTGGGAAATAAAATGGTTAAGTGGAGTTTCTCAGCAGGTGCAGGGCAATAACAGTTCCAGGAATGTGTGTAATGAACATGCCATTAAAATGAAACAGATGCACATTTTTAAGGTCATAAACCGTATGTAGTATTATTTGAAGTTTGTTATTTCCAAGGAAACAAAAAAGCTTATGTCTTTCACTTGAGGGTATGATATATATTATATTCCTTTCATGATTTCTGAACCCCAGCAGAGCAATTATGAAATGGTGGGCGTTGTTTGGTCAGACCACTGAAGCTGACCAATCAAAGTGGGCTTTTTCTCCAGCTAATGTCTGCTTTAAATGAGACAGGAAACAGTTCTTTACGGGAGCAAACAGCACTCCACAACCCATTTGAAAAAGGACTTTGTTGGGTCTTAATGCCTCTGACTACTGTTGTCAATGTACTCTTGTACCCTTGGCCACCTCATTAGTCATTGGTGATGGTTACTTTTACAGTGGCCAACAAGTTCCTGCCTTTGAGTGGTTTTCCATTTGTAAATATAAACACTGCTGAATAAACTTGAAGTGTTGTTTGCGTGATCTAAACAGATGTGAATCTTCATGATAGGTTGTAGAGATATTGTAATCTTTCACAGCAACAGAAGCTTATCATCCTCTCCATGCTTGCAGTTCAGGACTTGCCCTACAGCAAATCAAAAGTGGTGAAGAAGAGTGGGTCTGTGAACGTGATGACCCTTCTCTTCACCCACTGACAGTACATCAGGTACCATTTGTTCAACATTTCCATTAGCCTATTCCCCCGCCTCGTTATGCACAACTTGCTGGAAAAGCATTTTCCTTTAACACACAAAAGCTGATTCTACAGTCTGCAAAATGCACACACTGACACTGCAGATAGAGAGAAATGAAAGTAATTTTCCCATATTTAAACTTTTGTCTAGAAAGATTTATCATCCTCTCTGCAGCGAGGCGGTGAGCAGATTTGCAAGTTCCCAGTTAATAAATGCAGTGGACTCTCCTATCATCAGGGTACATAGCTCATCACCTTTTTACAGTAGTTTAACAACCAGAGCAGGCTCCCCAGAATATGTGTGATAGGTCCATTTGTCCATTTGTCCAAAATGTAGCAGTTTCACAATCTATGAATTCAAATTGTAAGATGGCAGTCTTCATGTGATAAGAAAGGAATTTCACACCATTGATGATTAAATGTATAAGTTGTTAGGATATAGATTTTTGTACCTCTTTAACCATGGTTCTGTGACATTTAGACCTAATTATGTATAATAATTCTACCTCTAACCGTGTATTTCTGACTCCTACATTTTTGGGTGAGAGCACAGGAAGGTGAGGCATTGTAAATGGGAGGGGAAGTAGATAAGTGACAGGACTGTGGTAAAATGTGATGGACAAGTCTTTTGAAGCAGCACTGTGTGAAGAATGCACAAAACCATCGATAGCATGAGAACAGATGAAGATAGAAGGATTTGTGCCAGTTGCAATCCCCTTTCCTTCATCTTTAAAAGAATTAGTGCCTAAATACATGTTAGAAGCCTTGAAAAATGGAAACCATGGTGTAGTAACATGCATTGAACATCAAAATGCTGATGAATGGAAACTTAAGCTGCCTCTCTTTAGGGAACACAATATACTTGCTCATTATTAATTTTGGTATTTATTCTATTCTGTGCTGAATTGGGTGAATCTTGTTTCATGATCTGAGCACTTATTGAAACCCTTCAAATATGTTTTTTGATATCAAAAATAAATATATTGTACAATATCCTACTGAGCTGTGTATTTTTTTAGTGTAACTGTTCTCCTAGTCAACTATCTTTATGCCAAATGTTATGTTAAACTCCCCTTTTTCAATTCTTGTTTCTTTTCTTTTTGTCCTAAAGTTCTCACATGTACCGTCAGGACACTTTCTATCGCCTCAGCTCCAGGCTTCTTGTTCTCACACCTTACCTTATCTTATCGTCTCCTCATTCTCCCAAGCAGCAGGAGCTCTTTTATTTAACTGCAGCTCATTTCAGAACCATATTTCCTATCTCATAACTCTTATCAGGCAGTGCAGCTCGCCTGAGCTCTGTCTGACAAGACTCTCATCACACAGCCCTGCAAGGCATCCTGCGATATCTGTTAAAAGGGGATCAGTTTTACGTTCAGTGAAGTATATTAAATCAAATTTATAGGATAAAAATAAAAAAATAAATTGAAGTTTCGGTCCAATAACAACCAAGCAAGAGGATTCAGATGTTTAGAGATGGTTGTAAGGGTTAAGGTGCTTGATAGAATCATTTTTGACCCCATTGCACAAAATCAAAGACGCAGGTTTGTGGATGTCATCCAGTGTGACGATCGTTCAGGTTGATCGATGGCAACGCCAAGAAGCTGCAGAAAATCAACAAGAAGCCAGACGAGAGCAGCTGCAGAGATATTGATCATAAGCCCTATGACAGCCAAAATATGACAGTCCTTCCTCCATCCAATGCCTCCTCTCACATTTGATGTTCCACTTCCAACTAATCCTTGCACATTGTATATGAATTTCCAGGCTTCAATTATTGTTTCTGGCAGCAGTCCTAGAGAAAAGTCATAAGCATGACTTTAAAGAAATACACAGGGTGACTCTCAGTAACAGCAGAAAGATATGTTTGTGCTTGTTCATACAAGCGTTGAATCGAGCATGTCAGTCTTGACAACATGAAGAAATTATTTCATGGGTTCAAACTTCACAGGCATCAACTAGCTTGTTGCCCCAAATACACTCATCGCAGTTTGATTTTAAAAAGCTCCTATTGTTGAAAGCAGCCACACCCCGGGCCACTGATGCCTCTGATAACCTGTCAGTCCTTCTTCAGTCATCTCTGCTGAGGACTGATGGTAGTGTAGACATATAAACACAACAAAACAGACAGAATGGCTACAAAGATTGATGGCCAACAACAGACTGCACAGGTTCATAAATATTTCTTTTTGCAACTGAATTTAGCTAAACATTTAAATATCACCTTGATGGTTCGGTGTTATGATTTTTAATGTGTGATAAAATGTGACAAAGAAGTATTCAGATTCTTGACTTCAGAAAAAGGGGTGCACCCTGTCTCCAGTAGCAGCTGGAAATAAGTTATCAAAAATGGATGGTTATACAATAGGGGGGGCTCTGCGATGGACTGGCGACCTGTCCAGGGTGTACCCTGCCTCTCGCCTGATAATTGCTGGGATGGGCTCCTGCCCACCCACAACCCTGAATTAGATTAAGCGGTACAGAAAACGAATGAATGAATGAATGAATTAATTAATGAATGACAATAGAGGGATGTTTTGCATCCACCAACCTGATTTTTGCCTTTATTGTGCTATTGAACACAACTCCAGAGTGGCACAGCATTGGAGCATTTAATGAAATACTCACATCTTTTGCTGTTGTGTCCTATTTAATCAACAACATTTGGATTTTGGAGAGATTGGCAGATAGGCTACCAGCAAGATGTTGCAGGTGATATCATCATGCTGTGACAAGTGGCAGTTAAGCATCATTATGTAGTAAGGAAGGTGGCCCTTATATCACATTTACATATGGAAAAGGGAAAAGAATAGTTTACAATTGTACTTTTTTTTTTTTACCTTTATTGTAAAACTGAAACATTTTTAGAATGTATTGTTTTTCATCATGCTGCATGTGTGTGTGAAAGTAGTTGGTTAATCTCACTACTATAAACACAGGAAATGTTAAGAATCAACACGTTTTTCCGAGAGAAAAATGCAAAGTATATTATACTGAGATAAAAGCAGACTAACAGAGAAAATATTCTGACAGATAATTCAGGTTAAGCTCAGTTATAAATTCTCTCTGACTGACGCACTGTCAGGCATTCAGGCTAACCCATACACATATATAGCACCAGAGAGACAGGTTTGAGAGTAAACATTCCTTTCTTCTTGGCCTTTTTTTTCAGTGTTGTTTGCCATTTTCAAACTAAGCACCGGTTTAACAGCGATGATGCGGTCTAGTCTTGTGAAAGTGTTTATGTATCCTTGTTAATGTTTGTGTGAAGGGCTGCAGGAGCTGCCTTACCGGTTGAAGCTGCATTTTGTTGTACAATGACTGTTGGCTGGCAAGTTGATTTAGTGCTCTGCAGAGTGTTATCTGTGATGTCTGACTCCATAGATACACACTAACATGGACATACTTCTTTGCATCTGGAAATGCAGCAGCGGCCTCAGTTCTTTCACAGCTGTTTTGACAGTAGTAGTATGCAGCCTGCTTTTGGAGTCACAAGAAGGCTGCTGGTTGATGTTAGACATCCTCTTCACAAGCCAAACTGAGCTTATATTTCGAAAAGCAAATGAAAGTGGTTCAAACGTGTCAGTACAAACCAACATTACCATATAAGAGCAACACTTGTGACCGTTCCTGTTCCGGACAAGGCTGATAGAGACAAGTAAACACATGTTTATAATACCAAAAGCAGATCAGTGGTGTAATGATGTAACTGACAGTCACCTAACATAATATTTTTATAAGACATATACTTAGCTGCTGAAGTTGGGAAACACATAACAGGTTGTGTGACTTTTCTTGAAGAACTGCTCCATGTTGTGTACAAACAGAGGTTATAAATGGCTCTCACATTTCCTCAAAGCCTGCACAGTGCAAACTGTTTCCTCAGGACTTTGCATGACTTCATGAACACATGCATCTTATTAACCTTTTAAATCCCAAAGTTCCCATGGGAGCTCAAAAACAGCCATTTTGGAGACCTCACCTAAACTGTCTGTACAAAACCTCTCTATTTTTCTCTCTATTTTAGAGTTGGTCTTTGCAGAGATAATGTTCACATTAATAAAGAGACAAGAGCTACAGCTGTGTCATTCCATAGAGATATTAATAATATTCATATTAATATTATGTTAATATCAATCCTAAATGTGTTGTTTTCTTAGCACATTTGTGTTATGTGTCATCTTCATTTATTCATTACCAATAACACACATACTGTAATGTAATGAACAAATCTCTGCAGTGTTCCCTTTAATATGATTCTAAAAGTATTCAACCTTGTGGTTGCAGAGCTATACTCGTTTCATTTTTGATATGCAATTTTCAAGCAGAGGCCTAAAAGTAGGCGCAGGGTTCAAAGGGTTAAGCGCTACCACCAC
Organism: Leptatherina wallacei; assembly: GCA_028567055.1. Lineage (NCBI taxonomy): Eukaryota > Metazoa > Chordata > Actinopteri > Atheriniformes > Atherinidae > Leptatherina > Leptatherina wallacei. Next base: position 14,900,435 of record JAOXYM010000009.1, read on the forward strand.
TTATGGCAAGAGAGACAAATTGGGAATTTAATACAATTTCCAACAGTTTAACACCATGTAAAGCAAAGAAAAGCAGAATGCATCACCCCCCAACACATACACACACTCTTGACTGAAAATTGTACAAAAATAGAAACTCAAATAGAAAGGAGGAAATGTGACTTGAAGGTTTCAAATCAAAAACCTAAAACCTGGGTTTTGCACCTGAAGTAACAAAAGAAGTCAGTACACAAGAAAATATCATGCTGCTATAACAAAGAATAACCACAAAGAATAAATCGCATCTCAACTTGTAAAAATGCATCATGTACAGAAGGTGCCCAAGTCACCATTCAACAAGTTTGCACGTGCTATATTGTTTATCAGTTATTATAATGTAATAGGTTAACCTGGAAATAAATCCAATACTAACTAAGAGGGGACATATCACCTTCTACTGTAACAGAGTTGGCCATACGGTACTTCAATCCAAAAGATGGTACCACTCCCAGACTTTCATACTAGAACAAGAAGAGTTATTATCATGGATTCAACTTAACTGTGCTTGGGAACATACCGAGTAATTGCACTCAGTCTGGAAATGTGTGGATTTCATTGAAAAGATCTGGAAGATCTTCAGATAATCAAGAGAAATCTCTGTAGGGAAAAGGGTAGAAACATCAACCCCTCAGGTGGCACTGCATTATAGATAAATAAATAAATAAATAAATAAATAAATAAATAAATAAATAAATAAAT
>JAOXYM010000009.1:14939254-14952527 GCA_028567055.1 Leptatherina wallacei
AGAGAATAAGTTTGCCCCTCCAAAGAAACAGAAGACATCCTTGTCAGGTTTTTACTTTTTTGTTGTTGTTGTTGTTTTTATTTATCTTTTTTCCTTTTTTGGGGGTGTAAATCAAGATAATAGTAATTTTTTGTATACCTTCTAAGATTTAACCACTTAAAGGTTTAATTGAATAAATGAAATGACACATTCTAAACAAATTTTTCACTTCATTTTTTAATTTTTATTACTTTTTTTCAAAATTCATAACAGCAATAATCAAATATAGCAATGCAGGCCCCATGAAAAAAATAATCCAAAACTTTTAACTACACATAACCATCATAGTTGGCACAACACTCCACAAGTTATATTAACGACCCATCATGCTGTGACTTATTGCATGATGTTGTAGTTAATAAAACTAAAGCAAACACATTTCTATCTGCTTTTAAAGATTTGATATCCCACCTCTTTGTCATCTCTTCTCTTATTTCATTCTGATGATTATATTTTATGGCTTTAGACTGTTGCAATCAATGGCAATCATAAAGGTTTTTTCCAGACAAGGTGGCTGGCATGCAAACATGACACATTCTTTCAGGGGGCCTGGGACAGTAAAACAAGCAAAAACAAAATGCAGCAGAGGACATTATACATTATCTCAGCACTACAAGCAGAGAAAACAGACAACAAATGAAAAAAAGTTGAGTTTACATTATATTATAAATGTAAGCATGCGTGCTTGTAGAAGATTAGAGATGATTAAAATGATCAGGGCAAAAACTGACGTGTTAATAACCGAACCATAGAACAGTATTTCGATCAATAGTTGTTCCTAAATTCTGCCTGATGATAAACTACTTTCCTGTTTGGCCGGTTTCATCTACTAGAAGCACAGCTTACATAAACAGAAAGAACATACTTATAGCTATGGTGTTTGTGTTGCATGTATTCTAACTCTCCAAGTGTACCTTTAGTGAGTATAGTCTCTGGAATCATTTTTTTTCTCTTTTTTTTTAAATAAACCACTATTCTATTTTTGTATTTTTATATATATTTTAATCCATTACATTGATAGAATATTGTATACTGTGAATACATCTTTCTGTGTAAATGTTTTCTTATTCAATATTACTGTGTTGTGATCTTTTTTTTAAACAGTATATGTATTTCCTTTAACATGCATTCCTCTCTGAGTAAGGGTAGGAGACAGGACGTGTTGTGATTGGTTGGGCCTGGAAGGGGCGTGGCCATGACACACAGACCTGCGAGTACAGGCAAACAAACCCAGTCAGGCTCTCACTGGAGGGCAGTGGACACCTCCTCCCGAAGGTTACCTGGCAAACTACAAGCTGCTGACAAAAAAGAAGAGCAACACTTGGCCTTTTCTGAAAGGGGTAGGAGAGTGAGAACTCTGTACCCATTTAATGCAAGCAATTGTGTTCAGCCTTTCATATGATTTTTGTTGTTATCCTAGCAAAATTCCTTGTCGTTATAGACATTTTTTTTATTCAAAATAAGATCTCAATATACATGATTCTCTCTTTTTTGACTATGTACAGAAGTGCAAAAAAGTCAACCTTTATCACCTTTACAGCCTCAGTATACCCCCCCCCCCCCCCACCCCCACCCCCACCCTTGTTGTTTGCAGTTGGCGAAGTTTGAAAGGAGTGCCGAGGCTTGTTTCCAACTTGCCACGTTCACCTTGACCCCACCAGAAACGCCCATAAAAGTGATTAAATATGCAGCTTGTTTTCCAACATGGCCCAATTTCCAGGGAGAGTAGAAATATTAAAACAATATTTACTAATTGAAATGGATACAGTAGAAAATAACATCTTTACTCTAAACATCTAAGAACTAGATTTTTATAATATCTTTTTTTCTTAAGTGACTAATTACAAACCTTACAATCATTAAAATATTACTCAGGTATTTGGCGAAGGTTGCCATAATAACAACAAAGCCTTTCTGTTCTATTATTTCATCACTGTTAGATACTCATATAAAACATCTTTGTTCAAAGAACACAAAAAGACTAGAGAAATTAACAATATGCATACGGTTCAACAATATGCATAACATAGAAAATATTGAGTTTACAATTATAATCATACTAAAATGAACATTACATGGAATTTCAGGAAACTGTGCATGAGGGAAACACAAACAAACACACTGTACCTTATATTCATTATCATAAAGATAAATATAGTACGGTAAACAAAACTAAAATTCCAAACTAATATCAAAATATTTTCCAAACAAAATGAAACACTCCTTGTCTAAGAAAGAAACAAACTACAATAAAGTTAAGGAAACACTGACAAAAAGTGACAGTTACATAGTGCTCTGTGTGTGTTAATATGGCATGGATTAGGCAACTGGATGGTTCATAATGGCATGTTGCATTGTGCTGACCCGATGGTACATTCTAAGGCTTTGGATGAGTAATACAATCGTTTATTATTCTTGCCACTTTCCCTGTATTATCCAACAATTAAATATGCCTGAAGAACACCCAGAACACAACAAAACAAAGAGTTGTAGAGATCTACTCTAAACACCCAAACACACCTTCTTTGGGCTATGCATTTTAAAATTTTAGCCCCACTAGTCTATCCAAAACACCTAATAACAGTGACACAAAAAGACTTTGGCTATCTGAAAAACAGCTTTTCAGGTATTAAACAAATACTTTAAATATGTTGGACTATATATACACTACACTGACTCTACTTAGACAGCGTGCCTTCAAATATGCATAACCATACAAGTAAAAAATAAAATCATGTCACACAATTCACATACCCATCACCAGATGCTTTGCAGATTTTCACTTCTGTCTCACAGCAGTTTGGACACAAATTGGATCGCCTTGTAGCTTCAAAGCTATTCATTATGATGTCTCATTCATGGAGAGAGTCTTTGGTCTCTCACAGGCCAAAAACCTACACACAAGTCAAAACTTTTTGCATGGACGGATAGATCTCTGCTAAAAAAAGATCCAGTCATTTCATGTCTAATAATTAATATGAACAACAAAGTCTAAAAAAAAAAAAAAGTAGTTTTTAAAAGCTAATCAGTCAATCAGTAGAGGATTTGGGGAAAGTAGTCAAATTATCAGTGGTGGGAATGGGATTTACAGGTAATGGGAGGTCATTAGATTGGACATGTCATGCTGTCCAAGAGAGAAAAGAGACATATTAAAGGGAATTGTTGAGTTTAACACTTTGTAACACTGCTTGAAAACCATTCATGTATTTTTTTGAGATGTATGGCACTTTACAGGGATGCCTGCAAGGGTAAGGACATGTGCTTAAGAGATAAAAAGGTAGGCTACAAAGGTTTGAAAGACACCTAACAGACATTCAATTGCTAATTTGATGCCAAGTGCACTCATGTAAATTCCCTTATCACTGGTTTAACAAAACAAAATCAGAAGGAAAAAAATCATTGTGCATGCATACGTGGTTCAATCAGATTATTTGTTTCTTTTACCCCAACTGAAATACAAGGTGCACCTTTGTGTAAACAAATAAAGAGGTCAAAGACCAACAACCGATGAATAAACAAACAAGACATGATTCTTGGTCAATGGACTTACCAATTCAGTCGGTTTTCCTGACAACTGCTCCGTGCATTTACCTCATGTTAACATTCAAAATGTGTCTGGTGAATAAAGGTTTGTAGCCTCTGCAGAATCAAAGGCAGTCTTTAATGTAATGATGTTATTTTCTGCTGCTGTGTGATAGTGAACCTCACATGAAACATTTCCAACAAACTGTGCCTCCCATGTTAACATGCAGATTTTATTCTGAACCAATTCAGATTTGGCTTTCCATTCCACTCTTGATGTTACGGGCATGAAGGGTGACTGCTAATCTTGGACTTGACACCAGCACGCTCCAGTTCCATCTGGACAGAAGTTCATAGAACACATCAAATTAGATGAAATGGAAAATCAATTGCGATTCAATTAGCAAATGGGATCAACTGAGCAACCCTAAATTATGAAGTTCACTGCCAATGTTTGGTTTCTAAAGCTTTGGTTTTTAATAAAGCCGAGAAAGATAATGCTAAAGTTAGTAATATAGTAACATCAGACATAAAAAAGAGTCTATGGTAGATTTATATTTATACATATATGTTATCCTTTGGGATTTTCTTACAATGTCCCTGAGATGTAAGACAACAAAGAAAAAACACATTATTTCACAAAACACAACACTGGAAAAGGCAGAAATGAACATTTTACATACAAAAAAATAAAAAAACATACAACATATTTGTTGTGGAATGTGGAAGAGTAGTCATCTTCCAATCCCATGATGCGTGATTCCATCTCCAGCCCCTCGGTGTCTTAAAACATCTTGACCCTAAACCCCCACGGTACTTCCAAAATGTTTACTACTGTGAAACTCTAGAGATAATAGTGGCGTAGGAGGTTTTTAGTGTACAAATAAAGATAATAGAACATTTTAAAAGCACTAAATGTTGACCATCTATCTTATGGAACTCCACTAGCTCCCTGTGATTGCTCCAATCAAAGTCATGTTACTACAGAGTTAAATTCCAGCAATCTAAACTCAATCACAGAGTTTTGCTCAACTCCTGCACTCTTCTCAAAAACTGTCTGGTTTGTGAGTTTTCATTTGTGCTTCTATGAAGGTAAAATGATCTACCAAATGCTATCAGAGCAGGGGTGTCCTATCTATCTTCAAGAATCTTTTAAAGAATTTCTCGAAGACTCATTTCTTTGAAGCCTTTCCTGCATCATTAGAGGTGAATTCTGGTTCAGTAGTTTGACTTTACTAGGGTGGTAAAGTTGGGAATAGTTTAACTTTAACCTCAATTGCCACTTACAAAATCGCCTAAAAGTGTGGGACCTTATTACTGATGTTCGCTAAAATTCCAAGCATCAGGCCCACCCAGCATTGAGTGTTAAAGCTTTTTAAATCCTTTTCTAAAACCCTAACACGCTTCACTTCTACGGCATACTTTTACTCTGTCACAAACATAAATGGAAATGGAAATCTTGTCTTCTCACCTTCTAAAGCTGACCTCAAAACTCATGCTACATTTTCACTTGTTTTTGCAAGCAAAATTACTTTTCCAAGTTGTGCAGAAAAATGAAACAAGACCTTGTGGGCAAGAAAGGAGAGTAAAAAAACCTGAGGAACTACTGACGTCCACAGTGATCAAGTTACGATGACAAAACAGGAACAGTGTAGATCTCTCATGTTTTGTAATAAGCACCTATCTTTATGATTTGAGGTCTTGCTGCTGAAACTTTTCAGTAGCTGTAAGATCTTCATGCATCAATTGGAGCCTGCATGGAATCCAGATACATCTAACTTCCTATGAAAATTGACTTTTTCATTTCAATGGTGATAATTATAAATTACATTGATTTCTACAATTCGAATTTTAACAATAATCATGAAGACGTTTTTTTTTTTAAAACTAGTGTCCTTCTTTGTTTGTAGCGCTTATGCTAAGCTAATCTATGAGTGTTGATTCTCCTAATAACTTCCAGCATACTTCAAGAAATTGTTCAATAGATAAATGCCTAATAATAATAATAAAAATAAAAACGTTGTTAAAACTCTGTTTTTTGGGGGCTTTTTGGTAAAATGCTGTATTGTTGAAGTGTGTGAAAGGATAGGAAAGAGTGCAGTACATACTGTTCTGACTGAGACTTCTACATCTGGGTCACATACTTGTGACTAGTCAGATGTTCTGCAGATATTATTGGAATCTGATTGAAAGGGGAAAAGAGAAAAAGAGAGGGGGCAGGGGAGATAATGAAGACAGGGAGAAATAAACAGATGGATCAGCTGAAACAAGGCCAAACAGCATTTCAAACTAAACTGATAGTAAAGACGAGCTTGGTGATTGTATTTATAATCATATGGTCAAAATAACTAGCAAACATCAGAGTCGAGCCTTGTGCACAATTCATGCAGGTTTTTTTGTTGTTGTTGTTTTTTTCATTTAGAGGCACAATCATCTGATCTAAAAGACACAAAAAAGTCTAAGTTGATACCAGAGGTGAAAGAAAGTGAGAGGAGGCAGGAGAGGAGCGAACCTGATTTGCTGTTGCTGTTGCAAAGGGAACACTTGTGGCAGATGTGGTGGCTGCAGACACAGTGACTGGAGAAGCACCGTGCATCATGGGTACTTGAGGGAAAGATCACAGGCAGTTGAACCAAAGCAGATTTGATGGTTTACGCTTCACTTTTTTGCCTGAATGCTGATAAACATGAGACTTGTTGCTGCTTTAACAACAGCTACAGTACTTTACCAATTTTAGTAGAGCAATAGTAACATTAAATATACCATTTAGTCCTTTGGTAGCTTATTAATAACTCAAATAGAAATCAGATGGAAGCATGTTTTTTTCTGTGCGCAGATTATTTATTTTTGCTTAAATTACACCTACTACTATTACATAAAAGGGCAAAAATAACTTTACCACATGATGATTACCTCTAATATTTCCTCTGCTACCAATAAGAATTCCTCATGTTTATGTGGCATTTTTAACCAGACAGTAAAATGAGGTGCTCAAGGGGTTAGATAGCCTGAGATGGAGATATAACGAAGGAGGGGATTCTGAACTGCAACAAGCATTAGGTGACAGACAAACCTGTGGCAGAGCACAGAACAGGAACATTGCATATATCAAACACGTTCTGCAGACTACATTAAAACACAAAGCTTCCAACTGATCTTACTGAATTCAAAATTAACATTTGCAATTTACCTTTCACTTGATACAGATAGATCACATATGCCCCTTTAAGAAGTCAAAACCTAATTTTGTAAAATGTAAAATGTTCTTTATGTGGTGAGTTTAATGAAATGTGAGAGACTACAATGGACTCAAAGATAATCAATAAGGAAAGCTGGCACCTACCAACACTTGTTGCAGGTGTCATGCACAATATCGAGCCTGCCCATCATGCATTGCAACAAGGAGTGGAGTGAATAGGGGGGAGAAGAAATCAAGACAAGTGTTTTAGAATCAGACAATACTGGATTTGATATGAACATTGTTCTGAACAGGGGACTACCAACAATGGCTTCAACTGATGATATTGATATTATCTGCAATTAGTTACATAATATTTGCTACATAGCAATGAAAGCCAATGCATGTAAAGCCCAAAGAGGGAAAACTTTAAAAAACACTGACCAGCTAAAATGTATTGTTCAGTCGCTCCATGAAATTCAAATTAAAAAGTAGCAGTAGCTCCTTTTCCCCACCAGCAACGCAACAGCTGTTTGCTGGGTGAAACATTTTGATGACCTCCTTTTCGAATCCCCTAAGTGTGTTGTAGTGACATGAACGTCCAATGGTATGAGACATATGAGGATCTGAATATCTCACAGTAGGGAATCGATGACAGGCTATTCTTAGGCTGTCAGATGAGAATATGGGCCAGAGTACAAGATGACTATGCAGTGCCCAGAGAAGATCAGTTTAAATAAGCTGTGCATGTATCTGGGTTAGCACACTTTATATGTGCATTTGCATAAACCAGGGGGAGTAAGTTTTACACTGTATTTTGAAGACAGTTTCAGAGTAACTACATTTAGTAAATTATATAATCTGTTTATGTTCATTCAGTACACTGTGTTACACCATGTTTGGTTCCCCTGCTGGGTGGAGGTTGGTAGAGCTGCAAGATTATTATTATCACATTGTTATTTGTGGTGAGTTTTTCTTAAATGTCTGCTAAATGCAAAATAAATTCTGAAAGAGTCTAAGCATATCTTTGAGAAAATCAACATTTGATTTATCCTCCTACTCTACAACCAAACTTACATCCATGCTATATGTGTAGTATGTGGAGTTAATTCCATGCAGTTTTTATTCAAAACTGAAAACATTCAACCATTCACTTCTTATGCCACAACATAATCAGGGAGTGAGAAACGTGTGATATCACAGCTAGCACTGGCATAACAACAACAAACATGGGTAAAAGAATACCAAGGCCTTACCTGATGGTATGAAGGCAGCCTGCTGCTGAAACTGCATGTTGGCCAGGGCCTGTTGGTACTGGAATACGCCAGCATTGAACATAGTGGTGGCACCGTTGGCTTTTTCAAGTGCAGGTCTCTTTGGTAAAGGAGGCAAGACGGGAGGGAGCCCCTGATGAGGGGAGAACACCAAAATAAAGGATGGGAGTGAGGAAATCAAAGGATAGTGGTTGTGACATTCAGGACAGAGAGAAGAAAGATTTCCATTAGAAGATAAAGTTGCTTTTCAACACAGCTACTACAAATAACAGCAAGCAAGGAGTGGATTACACTACTGCTGCCAGAGTAAGGGAGCAATGTGGTGCTAGCTGACAAACTGTGACATCTATCTAGCTAGGGATGGCAAAAACAGTCCTCAGCATATTGTCATGAACCTCATCATAGGATTTTCATTTATAGCTATGGAATGAATACTTATTTCTGTGAACATAATTTACTGACAGCGTTGATACAAGACCTTGTAGCTTCTTATTGTTGGACCACCAATAGAAATGATAGTTAGGAAAAGCTGCACTGCCAGCTCTATGACAATAGTAAACTATAAGCCATGTTAAGTCATGACACCTCTTCAACATTTACTCATGCAAAATGAGAAAGTGACCAAATCATGCAAAGATTACCATACAGTATATTATCAGGTATTAAAGAATTGCCCATGAAAATATTTGAAGACTCACAAGAGGTGATGAACTGATACTGAAATCTGTTCACACTTAAGTCATTTTATTGTTTTGTTTTTTGTCTCTGATGTTTTCTTTGAAAAATTCATATGGAAGTTTTGTTGAACTTCATTTTGCTACAAAACTAAAGATTGCAATCAGTTCATCTCCTCTCAGTGTTTCCCCATTTAAGTTCAATAACTATTCATTACAAGTATATCACACCACAGCTACATGCCAAGCAAAAAGGTGAAAGGTCATAGTACCAGGTCAAAGGCTGCGTCGAGGGGTCGCTTCAGTGATTTGACAGCCGACTGAGTCTTAATTAGCAGGCAGCGAGCACATGATGGCAATGGGCCAATGGGGATCAAGCGCAATAACATAAACCAGCAAGCGGAGGTGCATCATGGGGACAGCAGTGCAGTGTGGGTTGGTGAGAAAAGAAACAAACAAAAAAAACAAAACAACAAACAAACAAAAAACAAACAAACAAATAAAAAAAAACAAATCATTGGAATGCAATATACACCAATTACAAGACCAGGGCATGCACATAGGGTTACTAAAAAGAATTATGGCTTTTTATGCCATTTACTGTTTAAAGGGAAATTCAGTTTTATGAGTTATAACTTTATTTCATGTGGTGTTCTGGTCCAGAGAGGAGGATTAACTATTCAACCACATCTGTTCAATTCAGTTAATGACTTATAGAATTATATTAAAGTCCCACATCCCCACCTGCCAGCAGCTGACACTGACATTGCCTAGGCTATTACCATAGCTATTCTGAGCTACATCTTTGGACCAGAGTGAGTCCCAAAACGTTAAAGGGGCAGCGCACCCTCAAATGCGTTTTTTGAGCTGTAAACAACATACTATTTCTTTATTGTAATGAAAACCACCTATACTGGTATTAAAATTTGTATATTTTTAATTTCTTTAAAAATTGTGATTTTGTCGAAAAATTACTCAAAACCGATAGGGTAAAACCCATTTTTGTTCTTCACTGAAATGTGACTTAGAGCCGTACTTGGTGCTCTGCTCTATCATGAGAAAATGTTTTAAAAATTCACAGCCCCTCCCTCTGGATGCAAAAAAGGCGGTGCCGCTACCGCTACTGCTTTGAGAATGATAGATACACGTTGCTGAATCTTTCAGAGGGATATATAAAACATGCTACCAGACATTTGGTCTTGTTGGACTTACTGGAGTTTGTAGGCACAGAAGTGGCTAGGGCCAGTTTTTTTGGAATCCCTCTAAAATACTTAAATAAAAGGTCCTAACACAAAAAGAGAGATGGGAAAGAAGAAAAAGGTCTCTACCACTCCAGCTGCTTTACTCTGTTTTCACTCTGTGACAGGGTGAATGAACTTCTCGGAAATGTTATGATGAAATTTTAACTTAATCAGCTTAAAAGTCTGATGAGTAAGCTTCTGAATGCAACACCCAATATTTCTAGTCTTTCCATTAACGTGCGTTTTTTTGGAAATACATGTAAACATTTTATGCTCTGAACCCAGTCATTGTGTAAATGAGTATACATTTAAAAGAAAAATGATTAATTCATTGATATCCAATTGTTTTTTTGCTATTCTACTTTGGCAAATATGTTCTGCATCTTCAGATGTATACACAATGTTCACAAGTATAAAGCAAGAGCCCTCTAAAAATGATTGGTCAGTGAGTGTTTTGAAGCTAGAAGGCTGTATTTCTTTAACAGTGGGTGTAGCTGTTACTCACTTCTGAGAAAAAATATGAGCCTGTTTTCTTCAGAGTTAAGAATGTTCCTACAACATGAGAAACCGTATTTTGGAGATTCTGTTCCCCATGTTTTACCTCAGGACACAATGTTTCTATTTGTAAATATGTGTCCGTAATTCAGAAGACCTTTATCAAATTACTTAGAATATCCTCCAAAAAGGTAAATGTTGTATGTGTAAAGTTTAAAACTAAGACTTTGAATGTGTTTCCAAGCTCAGGTAGTCTGTTTGAAGTGAAGTATTTTGACCCACTATTTGCTGTCATGTCAAGTAAATTGTAGATTTACGCTATTATTTATCTTAATTTGATCTTATCTGGTTTTAAATTTTGCTGTATAAATAAACTGGTGTGTTAGCTCTCAATTCAACACACCAGAAAAATGTTTCCTATATCTGCAAGTGTGTTCCTGTCCTGTAACTAAAAAGATAAAGAAGTCTAGATCTATAACTTCATTGTATGTTGACTGCTAACATGCATTTAAATGACATATGATCTAATTGAGTTAATCAGTTACCACAGTTCATATTTTAGAGAGCTACATCGATAAAAAAAAAAAGATAGGATGTACATAATGACATTACTGTTCAAGTTTGAAGTCAGGCTTTATAATATTATTAGGCCTAATTTAAAGTTATTCAATAATCAGGATGTGAAAGGTTAACTGAATTAGAAATAATCCTCCTTTCTGGATTATTTGCTGAGATTATTTATTGTATCCCTAGAGATCATAACTGCATTGCAGAAACACAAGTAAACAGAACAAGGGTCTATACACAATTGTCTTCTCAGCAAAAAAATTACCACAGGCTAACTACTGACTGTGAACAGCAAATGTACAACTAACAAAGCAGCAAAACAAGGGCGAGCAGGAAGGGGAGCAGAAGGCTCATTCACATAGTAGCACAATCACTACAGTCTGCTGCTAATGAAGCACACACTGACTCTCTATCTTTGTAATGCACAGTGAGTCAGAGCTGAAGAGAGCAGGGACGATGGAAACTTGATTGTATGGGGTAGAGTATGCTGGCTCAAACCTTCCTATCTATAGGAAACTACATAGAAGTTTTCTGGTGTGTTAACTGTGCTCCCAAACTCATCGTGGTATCTAAAATTTGAATACTCTCATGATCTCACACAACAAATCAAACCTGATTTGTTTTAGATTAACTATCTGAACTGTGATTTAGGTTTTATTTGATATGTTTAAGACATCCATTGGCTCTTGGTGGTGCAATCTGTGGTCAGATACGTACCATGGCTGCAGCAGCTGCAGCCTGGTTGACTTGGTGTTGGGCAGCTTTGATTTTGGCCTGCAGGTGGGCTGGAGGGTGAAAGTACTTGCACTTCTCCCTCGAGCAACGGCCCTTTATGTAGTCCATGCACACAGTGACAGTGTTGTCGTTGGTGTCAATCATAGTGCTATCTGCCGGGTGAGCAAATCGACAGTCGTTCTCCCCACGTGTGCAGTTACCCCGCTGATATTCCCGGCATACCTGAGTCACAAACACAACAAGAAGAATTTGATCATAAACCCAACAACACAACCTTGAACAAACATATGACCCAGACACGCACCAAGAAGGTACTGTTCATTTTCCTTCACATTTGATGAAGTACTCAATCTGCTCAGTCATTTCAGAACTTGACAATCCCTGCACCGGATAAAGCCAACCGATCTTAATGGCAGGCCTGGGCATTATCGTTGATTGATAAGCAGAATAGATTCTAACCAGCATTTACAGTTTCATCAATCACACAACATGCAGTCATTATTCAAATCAGCTGTGTTGCTGTCCTTCCTGGCATGGGCAGAGGGAGGCAGCACCTGCATGAGCAGTGGGGAATGTATGAGGCGGGGGAATGATCATCTCAGTATGAATGTTGGGGCTCAATGAGGCTCATGGGAAATATGAGGCTGGTTACCCTCAAGGGACACTGTCGCTGACGTAATCATCAGCTCTCATATAATGAATTAAAAAAACAGACACACATACACCCACACACTGGCTGGGTGTGTATAAATAATGAAATATTACCCCCCCAAAAAAGAATAAAAATAAATTAATTAACTTTGACACTAAACTGAGCAATCGCTAAAGATCTCTGTTTGAACACCAACTGAATAATATTTTCAATCATGGTATTTTATTGATCTATCAGATATTGTAATGGATCACCAGTTTCCCTTCCTTTCATGGAAAAAAGATGTGATTTACAGAGAACTAGGTGCCAGACAAAAGGCCACCAGCACCGTTATCTACAAACTAACCCTGCTCTGCCTCGTGTAATGACAGTCATCAACCATCACTGATCGGAATGATGGATTATCTCTCTCTGTCTCCTGTCTCTCTATGCACATCTCTTACACTCTAACACATTTGCCTATGAATATATGTGCACACACACATATTCATTTTCAACTATTGCTACCATTACTATAATTACCAGCTGTCTTGTTTTGGTTTTTCTTGCCTTTTTTTTAGAGGGACTGCCTTGTTGTCAGGCAGATGTTGGTGAAGCTGGTGAGGGAGGGAGGAAGAACAGAAGATGTAAGCATTTGATGAATAAAGAGAAAGGAACTGACAGATGGGACTGAGGAGACAAAGGTGAGTGTGGCTGCCACTGAAAGAAAATTAGACGAGCAAGTGATAGATAAAAGCAATAGATATTGAGAGCAGCAGGTGTGGACCAGTTTGCTTTTCTCAATAGTTATGGATTAACCAAGACTAAACATGGTCGATTTGAATAAAATAAAATAAAATAAAATAAAATAAAATAAAATAAAATAAAATAAAATAAAATAAAATAAAATAAAATAA
>JAOXYM010000009.1:14952627-14963458 GCA_028567055.1 Leptatherina wallacei
AATAAAATAAAATAAAATAAAATAAAATAAAATAAAATAAAATAAAATAAAATAAAATAAAATAAAATAAAATAAATCAAATCAAATCAAATCAAATCAAATCAAATCAAATCAAATCAAATTAAATTAAATTAAATTAAATAAGATTTTTATTACCATGGTAACTGTCCCTCTGGGACATTTACATCACTGTGCAGAGACACAGTCATGGAGAAGCTTGGAGGATTGTCTTCTAAAATAGGAATTTCTTTCAGACTCAAGGAAACTGTCTGCAACTTTTCCACTGCTTCGTATGTGTGTCTGTCCACAGAATTCCAGCTATGTTTATATTTGAATGACACACACGAAACTAAAATATGGCAGGTATTTCTTTCTAAGATAGTTAGGCAAAAAATAGCACTTGCCTAATAATTACTTTATGTCCTCTATTTTTTTCAGACTTTTTCCAGATACCAATATCACTCTGAATAAGTACATGCAGGTTCCTCTGCTACAAACAACGTTCTAATTCTAATTATCTTAGACCATCACATATTTCATGAAATTCTATCACTGCTTTTCTTTTGTCTCTGCTATCTTTGTCTCCACTTGTTCCAACCTTCCACTGATGACCACAACATTGATTTCCAATCTCCTGCTTCATCCCTCCTTCCCGTCATTGACCTGTGCCCTCATGCTGCAGGTTGTCCACTCCTTCTCAGCGTCTAGTGACTTACTCAGCCTCATCCCCATTAATTACCCCACAAGCAAACATTACAACTTAAATATAACCTTCCTAACGTTCCCACACGCCTTCTGCCTACCTCCAACGATTTCCCCATTATTCCCGCTGCAAGTGTTTCCCAGGTGGAGCTACATAATAGATGAGATTGACTTACTGTCCAATTAAGGTTTATCTGAGCACAGCAAGAGGAGGGGCGCTCATCAGGTTTCAAATGACTAATTGCTTTCATAGAAGAAGTAAAGATTTTTTTGAAAATGACAAATTTGTACAGAACAACTTAAGCTAGTGCCAAACAATGTTATCTCCTGCCTGCTGGTACGAGTGACAAGGATGATGTTTGCAGAGAGATTTCTCTCATTAAAGTGCCCTTTTCTGAGCTTATGTCTTGGTAAGAACTATATTATGGTAATAGGATGTAGTAGTTACTGTAACAGAAACTGTGTACCAGATACATAATTAAAGTCTACACACAGAAACTGTTGAGGCAAGACTTTCCAACCCATGGCTTTAATATTCAAACAGGCACAGCCCACATTTCAAAGCCTGGTCTGTTTGTGTAGCTGTGAAAAAAATAGAATAAAATAAAAATCCTCGTTGGGTGCAGCTTTTACAAGAGCTTTGTTAATCTGTTTTCTAATCTGTGACTGGTTCGGAACTGACAAAATAATTATGCAAATCCTTTCATCTGTGTGATCAGTCATGTGTGAGTTTTTGTTTTGTTTTTTGTCTTTTTTTCTTTATATGGTGATATTTTCTCCTCTTTACCCTTAGATCGCTGTGTTTGAACATGTGTTCCTCACCTCCAGTCTGTCTGTCCTCATGAGTTTCTGTGCAGCTGCGGCAGCTGCAGCAGCAGGTACAGGGACACCGGGGTTGCTGGTGACCAGTACAGGCGCACTGGGCAACATGTCAGCAGGCATCAGGCCGGGCGACACAGGGCCAAGGTAGGGGTTAAACGCAGCGGCTGCTGCTGCAGCAGCATTGGCATTGGTTGCAAGGCTGGGCGTGACTGAAAACATGGGCTGTAAGGCAGAGAAAGAATAAAAGTTAGTGTAAATTCAGCAAAAGGAAAGTTTCACAAACTCCCCACATAAGTTGCTTGACACAAATGATTGCACATAGAGACATATCAGATGTGTGCATTGTGTAGCAAAGCACAGGAGCAACTGCAGCTGTGGCTGTGAAAAGAAAGAAAACAGAAAAAATAGATAATTAACAACCTTACATGTGGAATATAAATATTTGTTGTTGTTTTTTTTATGGCTGCATGGATTATATTTGCACCAACATCTAGAGGAGGTTTAGAGTCAGTATGTGGCATCACCTAGTATCTTTGATCACTCAGAATCATTTGGTTCCTACACCAGAGATCACACAGATAGCAGAAATAATGATGAGGACGTCAAGCTGTGAGTGCATGTGAGGTGGGAGGGAGGCTGTGCTGTACTGCCTGTATGCGTTGTGCCAGAGTCTCACAGAAAAAACGTCCTCCTTACATCTCCTTCCGCAATTTTCTAAGAGAGAGAGGAGTTTGCTAGCTGACATAGCGCACTGCAAGTTTTTCCTGCACGTTCCTGACCTCAGCCCTAGTCTGAGGATTGTGTCTTGAGCTCCTGCCAAGAGGACACAGTGAGTAATAGAGCAGCAGCAGCAGCCAGAGTTGGACAGCTACATTCTTCCCCAAACCTCCTCGCTGCTCCTGGATGACTCAGAAAATAAGTAATGATGTTCTGAACTTCCTAATTCCAGTGCTTTGCCCAGGAATGTCTGAAGAATGATGCCCTATCACAAAGCATTCTAGAAAAATAGATGTGCTCAGATATCAGTTTGAAATATTTGTAGCTCAAGGTTGAGATGGGAGAGACATGATGTCATTAAAGACACGCACAGTCTGTCACAAGGTTTTAACAATGCAGTGATGTCATCCTGCAAAGATTTTGTGACCTTGCTTGTGGCCTTTTGTGGACATTGCAGATTCTTTCTGCAGTATAATTCACAACTGCAACAGTGAGTTGTGTTAAATTATCAGGGTTTACACCAGTGGTGTGCATTTCTCTCTTTTAAAACAGTTCTTGATTCACAACTACTGGAGTTACAAAAGTTATGATATGACTCATAGGACAATAAATTCTATTTATCTATTCATTTACCTATCCATCTGTCTATACAGATCAGTCAATCATAGTCATAAAGGGGTTCTAGCCCATCCCAGCCCCCCCTGCAAGGCGAAGGGTACACCCTAGATTAGTTAGTCCATCACAGGGCCAACACAGAGATAAATGAAATAAATAACCACCCACAGTCACACTAACTCTTTGGTTCAATTTACAATCACCAGTTTACCTAAACTGCATGTTTTTAGATGGTGGAAGGAAGAGAGAGACAGAGAGAGAGTATTCATTTTAACAACTGGGTGTAATTTAATGGATTGTCATGCAGTCTGGCACAGTTATTATTATTTCCTTAACACAGATGTTAATTGTCCCATGTAGATTAAAACAACCCATTTCTACAAATTTGGGATATCTAATGAAGACAATGTGATAACAAAAAATAGGAAAAAAAGAATGAAATAGTTTCTTTTTCTTTTTTTTCTTTTTTTTTTTACTTTGATAGGTGAGTCTGGCACATATTTGTTGGTAAAATACAGTCTAGTTGGTAACTTTTACTTCAGATCAAATGTATCTTGCCACCAAAGCCATGATTTGTGAGAAAGTTGTGGTTGGGAAAAGACTAGTGTCTTCATCTAATTATGAGTGACTTTTTTCATAATAGCACTCAATGATTCATCAAAATCTCTCTCAGTTGAGTATCCTGATCTATCCGGTTACTGCATCACTTAGACCATTCTCAATAAAGTTTTGTAAAATGTTCCTTCCTTCTCTCAAAAGCCAAATGATTTCCAGATTAAATTGGCCCATTGTAAACCACATCAGTGTTGATTTCTGGACATGTTTTGTCTCTTCCTCACGAGCCCCAACTGTGACCATTTATGCTGATTTCACTACTTGATCTGAGTGGAGACATCTGGCATATGTCTGTCTGTTACGCTTTCTAAACACATTTCAATCTTAGTAGGTGCAGATTGACTCTAGCTGAAACTAAGGTTTGAAAAATTTGTGAGTTGTGAAGGAAGTGAATTAAGCCAGCTCTCTCTAGAAAGAGGTGAAACATTACAAATCATCAGTGAGTGCTATTTTTGGTTTTTATGGCATTATTGCTCCAATTTTTCCAGCAGTGTTTTAATCAAAAGATTACCTCTAAATTTCCATTTGTGATGGGTTTTTTTTTGTTATTGAGAGTAAATAAGCAAATGAATTAGTGATAGCGTATTGCAGATTATATGTAGCGTGTGCCGATTTCGATTCTAATAAAAAGTATCATGAGCATCATCACTCTCAGCCAGACGTAATGGGCCCTCATTACCTCACCCTCTGTGCAGTTCCATGCATGAAATGAAAGCACTCTTTTTTTACACATATTGTGGGAGGAGGGACAGATGTGGGAGAGAAGCAGATAAAATGTAGTGGAGCTAATGATGGAGGTAGGAAACAAGGTACACACACAAGTGAGGGATGGAGGAAGAAGGTGTAATTCCTGGAAAGGCTTGCACCCTCTCTTTGTTCCTTTTACACACAACATGCTCTTTTTTTAACTTTTCTTTGTAGGGCAGGTCGAAAGGTCTGCTGTCATCCCATTGCCTTCACTTTACCTGCCTGCCTTTACTCTGTCCATTTATCTCTTCCTGCCACATTCAGTGCTCCCTTTCTACTTCTCTTGTGTCCTTCTCTGTCAGGCTGATTTCCTCCCTCTCGCTTCTCCTTACTTTCTCTCCATGACATAAACAAAAAGGGAAGGTTTTGCACACCATGGGAGATCTATTGCTTCTTTAAATCCTGCCACGGCCTCCTCTGTTCCTCTCACTGGACCTCTCAACTCAGCCCTTGTTTCCCAGATAAAGGCGATAAGCACTGAAAATGTGTGCATGTGTGAGTCTAAGTGTGCCGCATCTTAAACCCTTATGAATAGCCTGAACACACTCATTCATCTGCTCTCAATTACACATAAAGGATCAGAGGAAAATAAATTACTTAAAGCCTGACTGGCAGGTCTGGTGGACTCTGTGAGGTCTCAGGAAGAATTCATTTGAAGTGGCAGACTCGGGCTCTGGGCATCACCTTGAAGATCCTTAGAGGGCTGAAGCTCAGTCACACAGCAATTTCTGATTTCATTTTCTATCTCCCTCTCCCCTTCTCTCTCTCTCTCTCTCTCTGTCTCTCTCTCTCTCTCTCTCACTCTCTCTCACTCTCTCTGTCTCTCTCTGAATGTGTGGGTGTGTGTGAGGTACATGGATTTGTGGACATGTTGACAAATACATGAGAATGATATGACAGGATACTGTATCTATCACTGTGCTGTAGGTAATTCTCTGTATGATCCTTTAACCAAAACTTATTTAGACTGACTAAAGGAACAAACAAATAAATAAATAATTAAAAAAAAATAGTGCAATATTTTTTTCTTTTTTAAGGTTTTTAGTTTGAACAGAATAACACTAAATATAAAGAATAAGGTAAAATATCATGCAGTCAGTTTATTTATTTATCTATTTATTGTTAATCTAACCATTTATGCACTCATTTATTTTTTTGTCACCCGGCATGGGTGGCATGATTTGAAAAGTAGAAACAGACATTTTTCCCCTTCAAAATGGCAAACAGGTCAGTGACACTACTGTGTTTCCATCCAAATTTCCAGCAAATTTATCAGGTCAGCTTTATTCATTCAGCACAGTCAAAACAACACAAGCTGAACCAAAGTGTTTTCCAGCGTGAATAAAATCAATTAAATCTGATACAAAAACAACATATTGAAAGGATTAGAAAACATAATATGATGGTGCAAACTTGAAATTGTATTAAACAAAATGAACTGCTTTTGAGTGAATAAACTACACTAGTGCCATCAGACGATGATGTTAAAGGCTACAGTTACACATGGTTGTAATAAACTTTGTGTAACTTTAGCCTTTTGTCAAGCTAACCAGTAGATAAGTTAAACTTGTCTGCTAAGTTAAAAACACTACACATTTGTGAATCTTTGAACTTATTTCAAAGGTGTTTTGCATTGTCTTAATTGTACTTTTGACTTTGCATATATACGCCTACTCACCACTGGCTGTAACTGTGTGCCGGGAATCATGGCGTTGGCAAGCTGCATCTGCTGGGCCAGCATGGCCATGTTTTTCTGCTGGATGAGGTTGTTCCTTCCATTGATCTCCAACTGTGTCTTTAGGTGAGGAGGAGGATGCAGGTACTTACAGTTTTCCCTGGAACAGCGACCCTAATGGGGTGGGAGAAGACAAGTAAGGAGGAGAAATGAGGAGGATGAGGAGGATAAAGACATAGAAAGTGAATTAGAATAGTGTTCCCTTTAACTGCAGCCTAATGTAGAGAAGTAATGAGCCTTGGCTAAAGTTGTTGCCCTCTCATTTAGCAGGGGCTGACCTTACATCCCCGACATCTGGGCCTGCCACCCCATTTGCCGTAAAGAAACCAATCAATTTTGCTTTCCTTTTCTTGTTGTGGTTTAAGCTTTCTACCTAGCCTTTTTCACAAAGTCCCATCAAGGGACAAATTAGCTCTAAAATCCAAGATAAAGGGGATTAGCTGTCTATCTGCTTGTACAAACAGAGTGAATTACACAAAGCAAAAGGCGGATGAAGACAATTTTGCAGTTTCTCAGGGATGATTTCCATTAATCATCATCTTTTTTTAGCTTTACCCACAAGATACCTGACAAAAATGGAAACATTTTAATTGTTTTAATTATCAGTTGTGGTTTTTAAAAGCCCAAGATGATCATCTTATGAAATACACGAATGAAGAAAGCAACTGATTCTCACATTTAGGAATAAGGTCTAAGGGAATATGAGTAGTTATTGTTTTTAAGCTGATACTGTCAACATATTTCCTTAATTAATTTTCCAGTTGAACAAATAATAAATCAAGAATTCAGTAAAGCGATGGGGGGAAAGGGCTTAAAATCTCTAAATGATCTAGTAGATGTCTCTTAGTAGCTATGTAAGATGCTAAATCAAACAGAAAGAGAAAACTAGGAAAGACAGGGAACAACTATTTGAACCCTTCCTGCTTTGTTTCTTTAACTCCAAGGAGACAATATTTTGGGAGTCTCATTTAGCAAACCTCCATGGTTCCCTTTATTCCACCACTTCTGAGGCTGAAACTTGATGCTGGATGTTTTACAAAGCTCCACAAATCACCATCGATCGTTTCCCAAATGAACCAAATGAGTCATGTGTCAATATTTGACATAATTTCAGAGAAGAACAAGCTAGGAAACCGATGCGGGATCGATACACGATTGGAGACTCCTGTGGCAGCAGTAAACACACGCATCATGGCAATCTAATATTATGCTGTCCATAGACAGAGAAGTGTGTTGGGGTTCTTGTTGCTGTAGGTGATTATATTCATCCAGCAGCCCAAGGAGACAAGGAGAGAATGTAATTTACGCTCTCATAATGTCTGAGCCACTGAACACTCCCCCTGATAGGTGTAATATCTTAGATATCTCCTCCTCTTTTTTACTCCCCCGATCTTGTCATTCCTTTCATTTTACCTCAGTCGTGTTCACATCCTGAGCCCCTTGCTGCTATTTGCTCTCCTCATCATGACTACAGAACAGTGCAGGTGCAGAGGTGCTGATGTGATCTGTGTATGTTCATGCATGTGTGGTGAACAGGAGTGCTACACTCCCTAGCTTCTCTTCTCTACCTCATCAAAATGCATCTTCTGTCCGTTCCTTCCCTGTGCTGCTTTATATAAATCTCAGAGACCAGCCCTGCAATAACACCCTGGTACCACCTCCCAAGAGGAATTAAAGGCTGGCTGTCATGCTACTGCTTATCGCAGTGAGATTACCTGCTGTTCACTGCAACCCACTATAACACCTGCTTTCACAGCCTAATGCATATACTTTCCAACTCGTTTTTATTCCTAACACCTCTCATCTTTTCCCCTGCTTCCATCTCGTCTCGCTTTGTCTCCCTCTATACCTTTCATTTCTTCATGCAGCCTGTTCTGCCTGGTTACAGCAGCAAACATTTTTGCACACACACTTTGCATTGGAGAGCAGCAAAATGTCAAGAGTTCTTTCAACATTTTCATTGGCTGAGAACTGAGTGGAATGGTATTCCCAGCCTGCCTCCTAGGCCTAGAGGCACACATTAACTGTGCTGCAAGTCTGGCTCATCCCTGTCTGGCTGTGACTATTGATCAGTGCTAATTGGTTAATGTCTTTTGATTTTCAGAGTACTTTCCCTCTGGCTGACTAAACTAATGCATGTCATCTCCAACCATGCATTTATGTGTGTGATCAGCTGTGACCATACACAGATTACAATTACATAAAATCACTCTGAAACTCTTTGAGTAGATTGTCTGCATTGGTTTGCAGTAATAAAAGTTTAGCAGGTTGGTATCACTCAAACTGTTTAAAAAGCTGAACTGGGAATATACTGCAAAAAGATATCTCGGGAACTAAAGTCAGTCTCTATTATTCTAAGAAAATCATTGAATTTGTTTCAGAAACAAGAGATGTGCTGTGAATATTCACGAATTGCCACAATGCTTCGGAGAAAGTTTTCATAAAAAGAAAGTCATTATATTTAAATTTTGTTTATAAAAGTGTTAATCTTTAAATAATTAAAACCCTATGTTTTATTATATGTAATTAAAACTCGTACAGAGACAACATAATAAATGTTGAAAGTGAGAAATAGTTTAACTGTATATGTTTTTGTTTTTTCAAATAAGTGCTCATCTTGAATTTGTGACAAATAACTCTTCTTTTTTTTTAAAAACACAAGACATGAAGATGTTCACCATTTTGTTACATCACTTCTCTTAAAAAACATTGTGTCCTCTTAAATTTTTACATGATCAGTAACTGAAGGCAAAAATGTTTTTGTGCTACTTATTGCTCAACTGATTACTCGGGGTGATTTACTGGATTATAATTTCACAATACGCTAAATGTTTTCAATGGGTGACAACAGGTCAGGACTCAACAAGCCCTCCAATCAACAAATGCGTCATTTGTTCATATCCTTAAATATGACTTATAATGGCATCCTCTATAGTACCGCCCCAACAAGTCTTTTGTTTAAGAAGCCACAAAGTCATGAAAGGAAGAATGATGGAGGCACTGCTATGTGCAACCATGTGATGCAAGATTGAGCCCAACATATGACAATGTTTTGAACGTTCTGAGTCATGCTCAGACAACAACACTTGACTGAAACACTTCTGTCATTGGATTTATAAGAGCCAGAATTGCAAATTATTGCTTGCATTATATCATTAGCTGATTTCAGAAAGGTCAGCATTCCTGCATGCTCCTTCTAGTTTCACCAATGTTCCCATTATCTGTTGCTCTGTTGATATCTGAACATGGAACAAGGCAATCGTGTGTGAACCTGTGATGCTAATGTCCAGACTTTTCTCTTGCCTCTTTTCTCAGCTGTTTTCTCCACTGTCCAAACAGTGTCAGAACAGATTAACAGAGAGCCTGTCTGATCTATTGCAGTGCTCCCTCTGGCTAAGGTGTGCTACAACCAGACTCAACTTCAGCTGACTCTGTTCCACCTTCACCTGTCTGCCTGTCCTCCACTGAGACGTTGATGTGCCAACGGACTACTTGCATCTGTCTTTCACACACTCTCTCAATTACTTTATCGTCTCATCCTTGTCTTATCCACCCGCTCCTCTACATGCCTGATTTTCCTGTTTCATATCCAGTTCCAAGAACATTCAACTAATTATTATTCTTTTTAAAGCTGCTTCCAGATATTTGTATCTCTTAATCTTAGCCACATTTCAGACTTTGGGTAGTAAAATAGTTCAGAATAGAAGAGAATTGCTGACACCTCAAAAAGACCTGGGAAGGATGATGTAAGATCATATCCCAGGTGCTTAGAAACTGTATATATGCACGTGCTGATGTGCAGACACAAACATTTAACCTTCAGTTATATTGCCAATGTGCTTTTATCATTGTATTTTCAGGTCTGATATGTAGCTGGTTGAGACTATTGTAATAACACGGTTTAATCAGCTTTACATGATGCTTTTTCAGGACAGAGTTAACTGGATTTTTATATCCTTTAATCTCTACACCCTCAACAATTGATATTGGTATAAACTGAATGAGGCAGCTCATGCTGACATTTGCTTATAACAACCTAGTGGTTGTAGTCCCTCAACTGTGCCTGAGAGTCTTTCAGTGTTAATCAGAAGTTTGCATTTCCAAATAGTGTTGGTTTCATTTCAGAAGCATGGCACGGAAGGCTTTTGGGCCTGATGTAACACACTCTGGTGCAGTGGGTGGCAGTATGCACCTATTTATGTTGGTTTGCGACCCCTTATTAATCAAGAGAAGAAGACAAAAGCCCACGGCAAAGTTCAGCAGAGTGGACCAGAGACCAGTGAGTGGTTGTCATCTGTCTATATGTCAGAATAGCCAAATTTAGTGAAGTCAAGGAATCATCAGTGCATGAATGAAATGACATCGTTGGTACCCGTGCCACGCTATGTTTGTGTGTTTATCAGTGATAGGAATGACGGCCTTAAAATAAACGGTGTTACAAACAGCGTTGCTTTATTCAGTAATAAGTTACCTAACTATATTCTTTCCGTCATTACAACACTGTTACTGATGATAGTAACAGTGTTACTATAATTCATCATTCTGAAGCTGTCAACTGACCGGGGCTTTCACAGAGAGAAATAACCACAGAGACGCAGCAATGGTGAGTCCAGAGAAAACAAAGGAAGAGTTTTAAACTGGAATCACAGACATCACTTTTCCCTCACAGACATAAAAAAGACCAGGACATCATGAGAAATGTTCATTATGACCAGAAACAGTGTTTTTTCATGTTGGCTGAAAGCAGTTAGAATCACGTGATCTAATATTCAGTTTTATTATTAATAAATATGCAGATTAATTTAACCCTTGTATGGTGTTCGGGTCTGTGGGACCCGTTTTCATTTTTTATCAAAAGAAAATTTATATAGTCAGTTA
>JAOXYM010000009.1:14979442-14990954 GCA_028567055.1 Leptatherina wallacei
GGTGTGGTGTCGGCTGAATGAAGGCTGAGCCGGGCTGGGCTGACTAGGTGCTAGTGTGAAAGGGGCATTAGTGACTTCCCTGCATGTAGATTAAAAGGGAAAAGGGTGACTCACATGCAGTCAGAAGAACAAGTAAAATGTTAATGAAGTAAATAATGTCATCTGTGTGTCCTTTTAGATCTGTTTTTAAGGATGAACAAAATTGGTGTGAATCATGGCAAATCTTCTTCCTCAAAACAGAAATGGGTAAAATTGGATGTGCAGTCAGTAAACACTATTTCTGTTTTTGTTGGTTTATGCAGTTCGTGAGTGCGTACAGTCTGGGCATACAACAGATTTAGGACTGTAAGCAAACATCCTAAACATCTCAGAGAAAACTTCCCAAAGAAGTTTAAATTGACCTTCATAGACTTGGAATAATATTAATATCTAAATTGATTAATAAAAATGTTTGGATAATTGTGTAACACAGATGCTTTAAAAACGTGCTATGAACGTGGACTTGTAAACTGTATCGGTCAATGAAATGTCAGTCTTTTTTCTCTGATTGTTGACCACAATGGAAAGAATAACAAAAGTCTCTCCAAAAGCTATAAAAGATAAAAATCACCTCGAGTGAAATGGAAATGAAAGTGTTTGGGGTGCCTGGGAGAGAGAAAAAAAGAGGACAGGATAGTGGAGGGGGGATGGAGGATAGGCTGAGTAAAAACAGATTAGCAGAGGTAATGAGAGGAGAGGATGAGAGCAGGAGCATGACAGCAGAATACAGATACAGAGCAGATTAACTCTGTTTGAGTACGTTTCCTTTTCAAAGAGTTTTTATCCAATATACTCCATCCCTCTGTGTGCTGCACACTCGCACACTGTTTTCTGCTGGGCCTCTCATCTCAATATATATTGCATTACCAATTCTTCTATTATCTGTTCTCTTTGCTTTCTTGTCTCTCTCTCGCTTTGTGTTGCATTCGTCCCTTATTCCCCCCCCCCCCCCCCCCCCCCCCCCCCCCCCCCCAACTTTTTCAAGGTCTCCGAAGTATATCCAATATGTAGGTCACCATACATTCACAACGTTGGTAAGTCTGTTTTGAGAAGCAAAGAGAATGTAGCTCGATCAATTGCATGATGTGAGCGCAGACCAATAGAAAACTATAGGGGAAAAAATTAACAAGGAAGTATGTAAGGTGCAAATTTCATACAACGACCAAAAGGCAAAGTAAATCTGAAATAAGTAAGGATTGATTCAAACACTTGGCAACATAGTCATTTTTTTCAGTCTCCACTGAAAATTCATCAGAACGTGTGTTTGTGAGCTTGTCTGTATTCCCTCCATACAAAGTGATTTGGAGGAGGCCAGACTCTTGTGTAGTCTACAATATTCTAGCCACACTAAAAACTTGCCTCTAAAAATTTTAAATGGGCTTCGAAGTTATTCTAAGCATCTGGAGAG
Organism: Leptatherina wallacei; assembly: GCA_028567055.1. NCBI lineage: Eukaryota > Metazoa > Chordata > Actinopteri > Atheriniformes > Atherinidae > Leptatherina > Leptatherina wallacei. The sequence goes on from JAOXYM010000009.1 coordinate 14,980,890, forward strand.
ATGATGCTTCTTACACATACAACTGAAAGAGAATATTTAAAAACGTTGTGGCCAAAGCCTCCCTTTATAACACTTGAACAGGCTGTTTTAAGTGTTTTTTCAAGGAAATAATATGTAGCCTCATCAAAAAAGTAATGAATGCCCTTTTATATTGCAATAACATGTTCATAATTTCTCAAGGCATGTGTATGATCTTCCCCTTCAGAGTGATGCATTTTGAAACCAAACACAACAAATCAGATATTTCAGTTAAAGATCTGGTGTTGTGTGTCTGACAAACATGAACTGATCAGCACTGAATAAGTGAATAAGGTATCACTGGAATTTACACTCTTGTTTTTTATCAGTCTTCATATGCGACATGCCTTTTAAGGCTGCCTTTTAATCACAATATTTGACATGCTCAGTCATCTGAGAAAAGAAACTATAAAATGTGTGAACAAGAATGGCTTCATGGGGTATTGGGCTGTCATATATCATTATACTGTATTTCACAGTTTTTATAATGAAAAAAATATGCATGAAATCTTTTGTGATTCGTCTTTACTGTAACCACCTTCTTTGTCTTCTGCTTACTGGACAGGGACTGTGGAGCATGATCAAAGCATCTCATCCAGTTGGAAATTGGTTTAGCCTATAAGGTAGGGTTCAATAATCCAAATGCATTATCTGACTGGGCTTTTTCAACTTTAGAAAGCTTGATTTGATATGATGAGTTACATGTTTCCATGAGCAGACTAACGTCTCAAACATAATTACTAATAATGTTTGTTTTTTCTGCCCCACTCCAAATGCCAGTTAAGAAAAAACTTGTTGTAGAGGTCAGCGCAGTAATAATCAAATGTGAGAATGAACCATAAGTTATGTCACATTTTATTGCAAGAGGAAGAGAAAAGGTCTTTAACTGAAGAAACTTCAACATCTTATGTGAATTATGTGAATGTTTGCTAAAATGTTCCTCTAACAAGAGCAAAAATTTAATTACAGCATAATAGAATACAGTATTGGTTATCTCACATCTGTAGGCATCAACAATATTAAAACAAAATTAGGTAGAAGTTCAAATTAGACTTGCTACAGTATTTTAAATAAGCATTTCACTTAGCAGTGAAATGATTTTGTGGTGGTCACCTTTTATCTGTTTCCATTTGCATTTTAAATTGTGCAAATTTAATCAAATTTTTGTCTGAACATGACCTTGTGAGCTGGAGGACATGGAGGAATACTGGCAAAATGAACAAATTATAATTCATAGCAGTTGTGCAACATATCATATTTAAAAACTCCAATTAAAAAAACCCATGTACAGTACAGAGGACTTTTAATGTCAGCCTCAGAAAAGAAAACTTATCCAACATAAGATAACTACTTAATTATCTTTATGTTCAATTCTAAATATTTCATGTAAGGTTTGTTTTAAACTATTTGTGGTGCAATATGTTTGATTTTCAGTGGTTTAAAGGGAAAACAAAAATCTAACAATAATAAGCTGTTAACTTTTTAAAAGCTTATTCATAAGCATATATAACATCTTATTCATTTTTAAAACCCATCGAGGACTCATTTTCAGTCATTGGCATTCGACCCACCTGGGACCTGATCGAATATACTTTTATTTGTTTTATTGTGTCTTTTATCCATTTTTATTTGATCTTATCTTGTTTCATCATATTTCATTATTCTCTTGTTTTTAAGTGACTTGATGTACAGCACTTTGTTCAGCTGCAGCTGGAATTTAAAGGGCTTTATAGATAAACTGAACAGAATTGAACTTTCACCATGCACCATTTGATTCAGCAGTAGAAGTTAATGTCTCATCCTCTATAGGCCTAAGATACAGTAAAAGATTCTCATACTCTACAAAGATCACAAGGTCCATGAAGATGATGTATGTAAGTCTTGATATGAAGTAATTACAAAGGGAGTCAACCTCCTGTCTGATCATTTTAGCACATCAGCAGCAGCTAGTCAATCACATGTTTCCAATCACAGCCTGGTGGTGAGTTTATTGTATTTCGTCAGCCTAAATACCCCCAGATTTGCTTTTTATTCACTTGCAATGAAACCACCTCTGTCTCCAGCTGCTAATAGCAACAAGCTGCTGAAACCCTTCAGCAGAAGCCAAAGGAATGGGTCCACAGTACACTATTCTTTTTGTTTCTCACTGACTATTGTTTGCTTATCTATGCCTTCTTAATCAGACTGTTTGGCAGATAAGTTGCTTTGTTCTGGGTTATGTGTACACAACATAAAAAATTTGATTGAGGTCGGAGAAAGATGACTTCACTGAGTGCTTTGGCGAAGTTGGGCTCAAACCCACTCCAATGTTGAGGTCTTGACGAATCATCTACTCCTGCTTTCTTGATATTTTTGGGGACAAAATGAAAAGCTTGTGTTTTTGGCAGGCTGAATCAGAATTTTAGATATGACCCAAGTGCATGGAAAGTCATGGGAAAGCCACTAGTGGGCACAACTAACATTAATACACCATAAGACGTGAGGAAAGAGTTGGAAATCAAAATGCTAAAAAAGACCTCCTTTCCCTTTTTTTATGACTTGTCGCAGCATGTAAGCATAATCTTTAATACAGCAATGAAAATAAGTAGGACTATTTAAATGCAAAATGAAAGCTTCTTGTTCATGCTACATGTCCTCCCTCCTTTGCAGGCCTGCATTTCAGTTATAGTGAAGGTTGTGTGGTATGACAAATTGTGCAGGATTTGGAAGCCACATTTACCGACATCCTTCCCTTTACTCCCTTTTTCCTTCCACATCTTCCTGCTCGTCCTTCCCTTATCCCCTTGTCCCGCTCTCCAAGCCCAGTATGTGTTATGCATTCATCTGCAGATAAAGCAGATCTATCATTCTGTCACAAAGGCAGGGAAGGGAGGTAGACTGTGGAATGCTCTGGCACCAACAGCAGGGAAGGGCTCTGTGCATGGCGCTATGCTTCCACACACATTCCCTGATAGGCCTGCTTTTGCCCTCTCCAGCTCAGTCTCCCTATCTGTTTTCATGATCCATACAATGCCCCAGCACCCTCGCTCATCCATTCCTGTATTACTTGTACCAGCCAAACCTCCCACAAGTCATCAGCACTCCAACCAAACAGCCCATAACTGTAATATCCCAGCACCTGGCTTCTCAAGAAATCCACCCTCAGGTAGAGTACAAACCAAGGTAAGCAGTGGTCTGGACTGCTTGACTGAGTGCCATCTACGGTATCTAGTTACGTTGAATAACACTCTGCTTGCCAATCAGATAGGAGACAAATTAAAGGACACATGCACAACACGGAAGACAAAACTGTTAGATCCAGAACCGCTGTCAAAAAACCCGGCCGAGTCCTCTAATATTACTCTATCTTACACATTTACAAACTTTAGCTAATGAGACTAACTCATGAGACTGCGATGTGAAGTCTGTGCAGGCAAAAAAGCATGTTTGTCATATTTCAGTACATGTACACAGAATATGGAATTTTTGTATTTGCAATGCACATATTTATGTTTGGCCCTTAGCTCTGACAAACTGATGTGTGTTATGGTAACGTGTTTCACTGATGCGCTCATTGGTGTAAGTCGATTATTTAACGTATGATGTAGTGTTTTCTCTGTATTTAGATGCTCATATCTGTTAAAATGTTTTGATAATACCTCACTTGTCTGAGATATGAAAAGGTAATTTATCTGCCTCACTAACTTGCAAAAGAAGATGAAAATGATTGGTTTTCCCAAGCTGATCAGTGTTCATTCCTCATGGGAGCTGACAAACATTTTGACCATTTTTAAGAATTTTGTGGTCCACAGCTCTTTCTCACACATCTGTACAATACTGTGTCTGACTAAACCACAGGGGGACAGGACCACTAGTCTGTTTGAGACTGGCCTAAGCAAAGAAAACATAACCAGATGAATGCAATTCAATCACTTCTTGATTATGAATCAGAGTGACAGCATAACACTACTTGGACAGTTGCAGATCAATACAGACCAGATTCACTACACGTGTCTACCATTTATTAGGGTCAATATTTATTTATTCATCTATTTTTGTTATCCTGCAGAGCTCAACAAGCATTGAAAAACGCTGCTTGTTTGCGTGCATGAGTTAATGATAACCTGTTTTCTCACAGCTTTGTTTTGACACCAGAATTGAAGTACGCAGCACACATTAATGACATGACAATATACAATGCGTGCTAAATTTGAGGCCAAACATTTACTACTGTAACATATAAATGCAAAGAAGATAAATTAATTACTGACACTTTCTTTAAATAATTTGTTTGTTTTTTAGATAAATTTGGAGTGAATAAAAGTATCAGGCAAACTGGTGAAGCTTTTATATGTACTGATTTTTATGAACATGTACAATTATTTTATTTTTTTAGCTAGTTAAAAGGTCAATTATGTTTTATAATTTTTTTTATTTGGTAAACCTTGTCCCACATATATCAAGGCCTCCTCCAAGCAGCTTCCCAACACACTGAAAACTCAGATAATTGATACTTGACATTTGAGACAGCTATGGGAAGATAGCAAAGCATTTTCAAGTTCAAATTATCCTTGAACAAGACATAAAATCCCCACGTCCCCCCTTGTGTTCATTAGTGTGTGTTTGCAGGGAAAAGTGCCCCATAGGTGCAAATATAAAGTGAGAAGCACTGCTATTTATGTGAATGAAAAACACATAAATCTGAGTTTGCAGCTATAGTACTTATAAGACTCTACTGCGCATGAACCTCAGTGCAAAAAAGATCTTTAAAAGAAAAACATTCCTGCATCCCCATCACAGAAATCAGAAATTTGCCAAACTTGTAAACTGATAGATTTTGGAAACTAATCTTGCAGGATAAAGTTAACAGAACTTTTTGCTGACAAAAAGCAAAGATACAATCAGGGAAAAAAGGCTAGAATCTAAACACCTTTGCAACTGTTAAGCACAGGGATAAATGGATCATGGATTGCAGACATAAGCTTGGGAAGCATTACTTACAGAAGGAGGGATGGAACAAATGTCTGTTTGTAAATAAAAAGTTGAATATGAATAGAATATGGCTTATTCTGAAAAATACATTTAAAAAAAGTCCAATAACACACTTCATATTCCACAATAGACTTCTTCTAGAGGTGCAAACTGAACGTAGTAACCAGAGCCCTCAAAGTCTGCCAAACTTTACATCATCAAAAATATACGAAAAGATCTCTTAAGAGCAAAACATGCCAGACAGTTTGAGAATCTCACTCAGAAAGCATTCTCAGAAAGAACAATGAAATCTCACAGACTGAATATAAGAGACTTTCATCTGCAACAAAAAGCATTTAAAAACATTTACATTTGCCAACTGGAGTATTACTGAGCAAAAATACCCAAAATTTGTTTCAGGCTATTTTCCTCATTGTTGTTGTTATTTTGTAATAAGGAAAAATCTTCCTTAAATACATACTTATATTTATTTTGTATTGTGTAAACTGTGGATATTAAATTTTACTTTATTCCCAAAATGTTCTCTAGTTAATATTTGCATTGGTTTCACATACAACACCTGCTCTAAAGCAAAGTAGAAAACAGCTTATAATGGGAATAGCATCACTATATAAACAACATTTGTGACTTCGAGTGAGCTGCTGTTAGATTCTCATGAAAACTGTTGCAGAAATATATATTTGTTGCAGTACGACCTGTAAAACATTGTGTTTAACTCATTTTAATGACCTTAACATTTACAGTTTTCATCAAATCCCTCTTCTTACGATGTACCCAATATTTTTTTCTCATTGGCAGGAGTTTGCATGCCAGCAGTGAATTTTCACCCGAGAGACAGACATAAGCGTAGCAGTGCTTTTCTGTTTTAGCGCTCCTCTGTACTTTCAGCTTGAATTTCTGTTCACATATCTACCGTGTGTTTGTATATGAAGCGCATTTGCACCTGTCGGCCACCGTACACACTTCTTTTAAAGCTATTCAGTAGCATATAGACATATTTTATAGAAACTTTGCTGTTGATATAGACTCCCATATAAAAAAAACACCTGGCATAGAATCAAACTTACTTTGAAATATTATTGATTATTAAGTTTGGAATTTAATCTTAAACATTTACAACTTACAGAGAGCAGAGATATGCCAATCAGCCAGCTGTTTGCAACACTTAACAGCTTAATATCATATTTTATTTTCTTCACAATTTCCAAAGTCTGTCCACTCCATTTCCCCACCTCTTCCCATATGCTGTTTGATTTTAATTCCCCCATCTCTGAGCGGAGCTGCATGGTGGGAGTGTGTTGTCTAAATGCCAGGGCAAAAATAGACAGTAAATTACAGGGCCTTCTGAGAACCCCACTGTACAGCGTGACCTCAAAATAACACACAAGACATATACTCACAGAGTGACATACAAATGCGAAATACACAGTATGCTGTCCTACTTATGTTCCCCATTCAGCCTGGTGGAGTGATGGCCGGGCAGAGCGTTTCGCAATGTGCCACCCGACAGTCCTGCACTAAAATTATGTGCCTGTGAAGGAAACTCTGAGTCTGATTCACAGATGTTAGTGTTATTATGGCCTCATCTCTACTTACCAAGAGACACATACACACTCTTAAAAGTATTTATATGGCTATTTATTAACTCCCTGGCCAAGGCTTATCCTGTGATTGCTATTTTCTTCCATTTAACTGATTGCATCCAAAACGAAGCCCCTGATAAATTTTGCATCAGCGTCTGAATCAACATATATGCTTGAACAAGGTCTTGCATTACTTAACCACAGGCAATGCTTGTCAATACTGCAAGTGAGAAAATATAGAAACAGGAATGACGAATGAACCTCACAGGTGTTTGTCATACTCACCTTGAGTGAGTCAAAACAAGCTATGACTCTGCCATTTTCCACTTGACAGCTCTTGGCAGGGTGGGCGAACTTGCACTCGTTGTCCGGTCGTGAGCAAGTTCCTCTCTGGAATTCCCGACAGACCTCCAGCGTCAGCCACTTTGTGTCCCGGATTGGTGTCACATTCACCGCCATTTCAAAGTAGACAGGATGGGCCGATTAGGAGGAGTAGATATCCAGCAAATCCAATTATATTTACGTTGGTGTATTTCAAATAAAACTGGGACAAATGTTGACAAAGAACAGGTTAAGGACATGGGAAAAAGCCAGACTTCAGTGGTTTAGTCCCCAGGGTTGGATCTGAATAAAGCCTATAAGGCCTTGGACTCCCCTACCACCTGTGGCCCATCCTAAGTGTCTGTTTGTGGCTCAAATGGGAATCCTTCAGTGCCTGTCGCCCCAGGGCCAGTGCTGGCGATGTCCAAAGAGATTTGCTTTTTAATCTCTCTCTTACAAAGACACACAGACGCACACACTAGTTCTCTCAACTTGCTTGCTCCTCAGCAGGACTGTCAGATGAGACGAACAGCAAAACACATTATCGATCAAGCTGGCCCATGATGAAAAGGTGAAGGACTGAAAGAGGGAAGAAAGAAAGAGAAAGAGGAAGAGAAGAAGGAGTAGGAGAAGAATGGTGGAAGGGACAGCAATAAAACAATGTTCTCCCGCTCACAAGACCCGATAAAAGCTGTTTGTCTTCAGAATCAAGTTCTGTCTGCAGCAAAGGGGAAAGTGGTCGGCTCCCACAGACGAGGGCTGAGTGGTGTGGATGGAGAGAGGCCTGGCTGGCAGACTGGGCAGGAGGGAGGGAGGCAGGGGGAGGAGAGAGGTGCCGGTGGTGTGGAGACAGCCTCAGAGGATGGGGCCGGCAGTCACGGCAGTCCTAGTGCTCCTGGTGTGGCTGGCAGCTCCGGCAGACATGGACAGGCACAGAGGCACAGGCGGCTTTAGTGGAGCCAAACAGCCACAAGGGTCAGCAAATGAAGGCACTTCTCTCTGTGGAGAAGCAGGGAATAGTGTCATTGGAGCAGGGCTTAACACACACACACATGCTTACTGACACAAGGCCAAACACATATAAGCAGATTCATGCACATGACTTTTGAATATGTTTCCCTTTCGTTCTCTTGTTCATCCTTCTGAGAAACCATAAGATAAGCCATCAGGTTGGATAATCAAACAGCTTCATGCTCACAATGAAGCTCAAGCATTCAGGCACAAAGAAAGAAACCAGAGAGAGATGGAGAACAAAGCAGAAAGTGGGAACTTTGCAAGTAAATTCACTATTCTGAGTCAGATGCAAATCAAACTAAACCAAACCACATCTAATCGAATCAAATATATTATGATAGTTTTGATAACATTGCTTTGATTTAACCATAATATTCATGTTTTTATAATGGATTCATAGGGAATTCTCAATTTCATGAATCTTTGTAAAATAAATCTGCTTTTATATCTCAAATAAATACCAAAATTAGAGGAGACTTGTGTTGTAACACTGTAATGATTAGCAATGGTAGCATATATCAATTACAAATTGAGAGAGACTGAGCGTCACATCAATGATTACTGAGTTATCAGTGAGCCCGTTTCCTGGTGAGACTGGAAATGGCCAATCAGCAAGCTAGATGGCTGCTGCATCATTGCTGGCAGGCGGCCAGGTAAGATAACAAGATAATGACAGGATGAAGATATTAAAAAGGAAAGGAGAAAAGAGACTAGTCTCTGAATGTCACTTAAATGCACTCACACAATACACCCAGAAACTTCTATAGCTGTCCTTAAAATAAACGCCCACAGACTTTCATCCTGCATGTGGTTACATCACTTTAGACTGTCACTGTCTAACAAATATGTTTTTGTAAATGTGTTTTTGTGCAACATTGGTTTTATCTTTATCAAACATAAAGCAGCCATTACTTTCTTGATGTGGACATATTTAGTTTAACTCTTTTCTCAAGTATGGATTCTCAATGTTTCGGTAATCCTCTCAGTTATGAAGTCACCATTGGACCCAAAAGCAATAGGAATTAAGGTAAGAGTGGGTCTGTCCCATTACACTGCATCATATCGCACCATTAGCTTCTGTGTGGATGTTGCTGTGTAGTTATATAGATGTCTAATTAATACCTATTAATAAGTGAAGAAAAAATGAGTGAAAGTTGTAAGTTATAATTGAAGGAGTCAAAAGCCTGCAACAACAATGAGTTTTATGTGATAAATGGTTTCAGAGAGCAGCCAAACTAATAAAAGTAGTCTTCTGCTAAAACAATGTTGCTACAGAAATGCTCCCAATAATGAAACAGAATGGAGAATCCTTTGCCTATGCTCTAACTGCACTTCAAGTTTGTCCTGCTAGTTTTTAAGTAATTTTCCTAACAGACAAGCAGGAATCACATACCCCCTCGGCTCCGACCTGCCATGGAAAAAACATGAAAAAGGTTAGGTTCTGGGCCTTCCTAAAGAGAAAATAACTTTTCTGTCACTCTTAGAAGGTAAGACCTGACGTCCTGCACTCACCAGAAAACATTTTACTCTCAGCTGGATAAATTGTATCCAGGATTTTTTTTTCTTTCAGAGCTGTAAGAACAAATCCTAGGAATAGAAACTAATCTACACTGAAGCTGAAGATGAATCTGAGTTATTGAAACTACTAAATGTTCAGCCTGGGACCAGAATCACTCATATTTTCAGCTTGATAGATCATGATCTCTGACCACTCATCAGTTACATACAGTATATCTGATTCTGGCTTTGTACATATTAAATGTACAAACACATACTATAACTGGGCTCAAGCTCTGTGACACAGTAATGTCACGGTTTGAGTGAAAATGTGTTTGCTCTTTGTGAAGTTCTTCATTTTTAAAACCTGTCAGGCCAAGGTAACCCAAAAAAGAACTAATTATGAAAATATTTTAACATTAACTTAATTTTATACTTCGTATTCTGCAAACTATTGCATTCTGAATATGTCAGCAAAGGCTTAGCAGAACAAAACAAAAGAAAAGCTAATGACACCTCTGAACCAGGCAAAAATGGAAAACAGTCCAACAAATGCTCCGCTGCATGTTAAAGGGAACATATTCTGCAAAAATCACTTTTATAAGTCCTTGGAATAGTCTCTTACAATGTTCTAAGTCACGAACAGACCAAAAACTCCCAT
>JAOXYM010000009.1:15002859-15015826 GCA_028567055.1 Leptatherina wallacei
GTGTGTGTGTGTGTGTGTGTGTGTGTGTGTGTGTGTGTGTGTGTGTGTGTGTGTGTGTGTGTGTGTGTGTGTGGAAGAGTGTGGGTGGGAAGATTGAAAAAGATAGGAAAATGGCTGGAAAGAGAGGAAGAGTCACAGAGACAGAAAGACAGACAGACTGAGACAGTGAGTGATAGATGTCCAGGTGAAAGAGATGTTACAGCTGGGAGGGAGGAGGACATGCCATTGAAAAAGTGTCAACTTTGAAAAGCAAGCTGCCTAGTATAGATTCACCCCTCTGGCATGTGATTCAAGCACAAGGATCATTATCAGTTATGAAAAGTCGCAAAGAGACACACACACACACACATACACACACATGCAGTCATTCATTTCTACTTTTACTGTGTCTCTCTTGCTCTTAAACATATAAGTCTGGACAGACATGAAGGCATGAATCAGAAAATTGTGAAAACAGAAAGGTGTAAGACTGTGATTGACAGATGGAAAGACAAGCGGCCCAAGAATATCAGAGTAGAAACATTCAGCAAATTATGAGATGGGAATAGACTAAGAAGAATGTTTCAGACAGAGAGGTACAATGAGGACAGGAAGAAAGAAATGAGAAAAGACTTGGACTGTGGAAAATACTTGACAGGTAACTGATGAGTAAAAGCAAGATGATTTCAGATTAGCCATGGCTGAAAAACATAACAAGTAAAGATTGCGAAGCTCAATAATTGTAGAGCATTAAAACAGAGAGCTCACATCTCTCTTTGATTTATTTACTTTTTTCTATTTTTACATCATAGAGTCTGGATTTTTTTTTATCGAATCAGGAAATACCAAAAGAGTGGATGCTCTCCCGAAAGAAAATACCCACTCTCAGCTTTCCAAATCACATACACACACACACACAGATGCAGTGCAGAATCTGTTACTTGTCATCAGAATAGCATTCGGCCAAACAGGGGATAATCTGTACTCTTCAGCTGTCTATGACCAGTGATTCAGTTTGACACCTTAATCTGTGGAAATCACAGAGGGCTCCTCCATGGAGCCAACTGTATTTACTATAGATTACATCTTCCACTTGTGTGCATTAGTCCAGTGACAGCTTTGCAGACTGCAGGGAAAACAGCAATCATACACCATTGACTGACTCCCTCTGATTTTGCCACTAGCCGAATGGCCTCATGGGACTCCCAAAACCATTTGTCTGAGAAAACATCTATCTGCCATGTGCATGCTCTGTGTCAAAATTTCTGAGGCTTGGGAATCAATGTCATCTCCTCTCACGTTCTCTTGCTGTCACCTTTATCAAAGCATCAACCCTATTTTCTTTTTCTTTGAAAATTGAATAATGCAAATCAGGCTAAAAGCAAGCTCATGTGTTTGCACATACATATTCATTCCTCCACGCAAACGCAGAGCTCATCAGCATTCGACACACTGCCCTGTGACTGCCGAGGACAGCCAGGAGATGACATCACTTCCACAGGACAGATTAGTTGGGCGATGGAATTAGAAGGAGGAGCAAAAGAAATGAGGACATTTATTAGATGAATGTATGGTAGTTTAAAATGAACACTACTGAATGCAGGTAAGCTTGTATCCTCTTCTGTATTTCAGCCGTCTCTTCTCTCACACACACAAGAGTCGGGTGATGCGAGATTCACAGCCTCTGCGCTCTCTCTGTTGTATACTCTAATGACCTTGTAGATCTGCCTGCTCTGATCTGCAGAGAAGTTTTTTTTTTTCTCAGCCGACTGGGAGCCAGACACAGAGAGAGAAACACAGAGTGAGCCTTAATAAAGCCCAAAGACAAAGAACAAGACAAAAAGCTGACTTAAAGAAATGAGGATGTAAAACTGTGAAAGAGAAATAGGGGGTGTCGAGGTGAGAGGGTGTGTAGACAAAACAACTGGAAAAATCTAGAAAAACAGCATCAGTTTTGTACATAACATCACATACTGTGATGACCTACTGAAACCTTTATTGCAAAAAAAGAATAATGTTCATAAAATACTAATTGCATCAGTGAAAACTTCTCGCCCTCATGTTGTCACTCGCAAAATTTTGTATTTGTATGATAAATCTTTTAAAGATCTAAAACATTTGTTTCTCCTCTTTTTCTGTCCAACAATGGTTGGGTCCACTTTCTGATAGCAGCCCAGAGTCACGGCAGCAGCCCACACAGCTCTTAGTAGGAGCGTCTCTGCAAAAGTTATTCAAAGGATCACTAAGTATTTTGCAAAGATTAATACAAAACTACGAATGCATCAGACTTATTTCCACCAGATTTATTTTATCTTCATTATGTCATTTGTTGACAAACTAATTCATATGCACTTTTTGTAAACCCTCAGTCTTCTCCAAACTGGATAGAGAAGCAAAACCTGGGATTGCAGTAGTATCCAGGAGGCGTGTGTTTGTTTCTTATGGAGACCAGCCCTTTTAAAAATCAGTTTCATGCTTAACTAACTTAAATTATGTTCTCTTTTGATCCCTGTTTACTTGGGTTTAGGTACCTAAACATTGTTGTTCAGTTTAGGCATTGAATACTAACTGGGTACCTTATTGTAGGAATAGTTTTCAGGGGTAATGAAATAACACAACAACCTGATGCAGCCGAGATCGAAACCTCCAGCTGTTTCACAACTGCCAGTCTCTTTTTTTCACTTTACTGAAAACTGCCCACAGTTTGTTTCCATCAATAAAATGATTTTCATTTTGTGACTATTTTACAATTTACCACAAGCATGGGCACCCTCCCAGGCTTTTCCCAAAACCCCAATTAATTTAATAAAAGTGTGACAGAAATGTTGCAGCATCTTTAATTATTTCTTAAATTTATGTTTCTTGATCAAAGCAAATTTTTCCTAAAGAGCACTCTTCATAATTCATATCACCTTCTTTTTCTTGGTATTCATTCAACATGAAACTTTAACTAATTTTCCCTTTCTTCCTTAGTGCTTTCGTTTCTTTTTTGTTTGTGTTTGTATGCCAGCCTACCACAGGCGGCCCGGGTGACGTTGGATTTTGAATCATTTCCCGAGGACAGCTGAAGAGTAAACACCAGTCGTCTTGCCATTACAGAGGAGGAGTGTGTAAGAAGCATGATGTGTAAGAATGAGACAGCATAAGTGTCTGTGTTTTTTGAATCATCAACGCTAACACTGCTTGTCACAGATCGCAGTGTGGTGAAAGACGAGTGTGTTTTCCAGAAAACTGAACGTGTGTCAGTGTGTGCAAACTACTCTGCTGGACATTACACACTCACGCTACCTGTTCTTTTGTCTGCTCAGCTCTTTTTCCACATTAGAGCTGTCCCAAGTCAAACTACCAACCATTAGCAGTGAAGTGAGGTGGCAATCTGCATTTGTACACAGATTTGAACACACACTTATATACCTCATTCAAACACACATCAACATATAACACTCAACATCCAGATGGTGAATAAAAAATGTGAGATGGCAGAACAAGGCAGAAAAAGTCAGCGCTGGCGAGTGAGTTTTTGTGTTGAAACAAATACAAAGTAGCACACAGCCCACACACACGTAAACAGTGTAAACAGCAACGACTTACTGTATCTCTGCAAGGACTCATCTGACTGCTGCTAAGTGCAGAATGGAAAGGAAAAACCTCATGCTTGCTTCTCGGCACTCCTCTTTCACTCCCTCTGTCACTGCCCCCTCCTCCTTCCTCTTTTCCTTTGCTTTCACCCTCCCCTGCCGCTTTTCCTTCCTCCTCCTCCTTTTCCTCCTTCACTCCTTCCCTCTTGGCAGAGCATTACTGTATTTAGCTACACCAGGCTCCATATAAGGCAGCACAGCTAAACATGTCACACATAATTTATCCACAGCAGGCTGCAAGTTCACCTTTCACAGCTCGCACTTGGACCGTATGCAAAAGAGGGAGGAGAGGAAAGGAGGGCGGGCAACGTAGGGGAACGGACCAACTTCTACTGTCAACAGCTACGTTCCCACAATTTCACACTGCGTGAAAGTGTGTGTGCGCCTGTGTGCAAGCGTGTATGTTAACAAATGCTGATAATCAGACCGTGAAAATGCTACCAGAATCCAAAAAAAGCAATTCACCTGCACCGTTCCCCGTCTCCACCATCTGTCTGCAGGCAGTAAATCTTCTACAGATGCTGTTTGTGAAACCTGTCCACCTGCACGCCCACTTCTCCGCTCTCCCTGTCCATGCTACAACCTTTAAAACATGACTGACAAAAAGAAACTGCAAAGGAAAAAAAAGATTGAAAAGAGGGACCGAAAAAGAAGATGAGCCATTTAATTTTCTGATTGAAACTGAAAAAGATGCTGCATGTGAGAGGGAAACAAAGGTGAGATAAAAATATATGTCAACAAACAAGATCCCTCCAGAGTGCTTTGTGGTTGTGGCCATGGGCATCAATGCAACTCCCTCTGATGACGTGTCAGGTTTTGCACAATCAATGGCTTTAAAAATACATGCTTGCTGACCACTCTTCTACCTCTTTTACTTCCCCCTGGTTGATTTTTTTCTTTTTTTTTTTTAATTTGCAGCCTTTATGAAACACTTAAATAGCAATTTTGGAGAAAAGATGGATAAAGGAAAAGCTGAGAGCAGAGAGAAATACAGATTGGGAATAATAATAGCTGCTTTTGAGTAGCAGTGCTGGCTGGTATTCTCCTCCCTCCTCCACAGCTTCAGTCCACTCACAGGACAGCAAGAGTCACAGCTCTGTTGCCATGGCGTCTAACTCCATCAAACACTACGTCAGGTGCATGTGTATGTGTGTAAGCATGTGTGAATGTTGTGCTTGTCGAGGTGTGTGTATGTGTATGACAAGTGGGTGTTATCAAGTGACTCAGAGCCACATCACCGGCTGTGGCTGCAGTATATCAGGTTGTTTGGAATTTATCACTTTATTGGCTTGTGTGTTTGTGTGCGTGTGAGAGTGTAAGAGGTGTTGATTGAACAGCAGCCTGCAGCCTGCCCTCAAAAGCACCGATGATGGATCTCTGAGCTGCTCTATGTGTTAATGTTTAGTTCTAGCTTCTATAAATATTTATCAGTTCGTTCATAGAGTAGAAACGGCACACCACAGAGGCCGCTTATGGGGAATTTCGATTTCAGAGTTGGCAAACCATTGTCTTGTGCCCAAAAAAGGCCCTGCAGTTGCCTTGCAGGGTTATGCTGAGCTGTGAACAGGATGCAGTGTCTCCATGTGTGTGCATGTCGTATTGTGATCATCTAAAAACCAGCCGGACTCTCAAACAGCAGTACTTTGGTAAAAGTACTTCTAAAGACATCTATATTATGCTCTGGAATAAATATCTATTGCAATATTGCTTAGAGATTGATTTATGGACACTAAAGTAGGTAACATAATAAAGCAAAGACTATAATGCATTTAAAATGTTACTTTGGTAAAGGTAAAAGAGTACTTTTAGTAGGATTTATTCAGATGGCTAAGAAAAGCAAAATAAATTTGCCATTGCTAACTATTGAAAAATAACTCTTCATGAAGTGTCAGGCAACATGGTGAAAAGTCCAATTTTCATCTTGTCTAACATGTAGCTCTTATTTGGTCATTGTCATATATGCAAAGCACATTAGTGTCCTTTTTAGCTACTAAATTATCTGTATTTCTCAGCTAGTCTCTGCAGTTTGGATTATTTTTCAGTTGTTCATTTACTTTCTAATCATCATACCTTTGCAATCAGAATGTGTGTCAACTCTAGCTGAAGGGATTGGGACTGCAACAGTAGTTAAACAAGACTGCAAAAAATTATTTGATTATCAAATACTTCCTTCACATAACCTCTTCTATTAATATTCCAGTGGTGTAGCTTTAGTCATTAATTATTGTGTCTGACATGTCCTCATCCCAACAGAATTTATTATATATAGTACTTTTCAAATTGCCACTTCAGGATTTGTCTTCAAAGCACAATGTTGCCTTTTTGTAAACAGAAAGGGGAGAAAAGGGGTCAAAGTTGAAGCACCAGATATGCACCTTTAAGTCAGGCGCAGAGGAAGTAACATAGCTAAATTGGCGTGAATGTGTTAAGTAAGAGGTGCTGCATTGTAGCACGCGTCTCTTAGGTCGGCCTCCTACTGAGGGCGCGGCATGTGTGGGACATGATGGGTTTCATTTCAGCTCCTGTGTTAACAGATTAGAGTGTCCATGCCAGCTGCATAAGACAAATTCTAGAGTTTCGATGTTGTCTCTTTTCTAACCACATGAGGTAAGTGTAAGGATAGTGGTTACCAGCAAAATACACCGTAAAAACATTTGCTGGTCATCATAGTGACATCAGCAGCAATACAATATTTACAGAAGTTTCAGAATCACTGACATTAACCAGTTTTCACCTAAAACAGGATTTTAAGGATAAAAAACTTGTTGTGGATCAACTATTTTACTGTACCACTTTTACTGGACCTTTGCTGATGTAACTGGACCGTTTTGTTACAGTATCATCTGCTACTGGAGTATAACATGGCTTCTAAGATAAATTGCATTGTCGATTGGTCAGACATAAATTCAAATCTCAAGAACCTTCGCTTTCCAGTGGTGTATAGGATGTGTTGGTACTTGAGAGGTAGACTAAAAAAAATATTTATTTGTCAAGTCCCACCCACGGGATTTCTGGTACCAACGGGCTGATACAACTTACCTCTCATGATTATGACTGATGACTAAAATGAAGAATTCTGATTTTATTTTAGCAACTGATGTTACTGACTAGCTACAGACTGTTCTAAAGTTGCAGCTAGGCAAGTTTCATATTTACTTTTAAGTTTATATTCATCATGAATCACACATTTATTTGTAGCCATTACTGGAGGTATAATGTGTAAAAAACTGTTTTGCTGGCAGTTGCAGCTGCAGCAGAAAAGTTGTTGGCATGAAAATAGATATGCAGCTTCAGATACAGCAGTTCAGCAAGGCACACATCACATTTCCACTATAAAACTGACATTGCTAACAATGCCACTCAGCTGATTCTGTGATGCCATCTTACGTTTTGGTAACACATACTGATATATCGCTAATCTGCCTTTGTTTGGTCTGTTTGAATTAACACATGGGAGCAGTGGCAGTTAAACAAGGACAATGTCATGTGGCACTGTGTGTAAAGGACTAATGTTTATCAAAGATCTATGTAGTAAACAGTACCCATTAAATATAATGGGAAAGTGTGTCCAAACTTTTGACTGGTAGTATATGTAAGTGTTTATTGATAGTTGCTAAACGGAAGACCTGGTCGCTGACTACTTATCTGTTTTTTATCTAACCTTTATTTAACCAGGAAAAGCCCCATTGAGACTAAAAATCTCTATTCTCAAAATGTCCTGGCCACGACAGCGGCAGCAGAGTTCAAATTTTACAACACATGTTCAAACTGGCAAGGATTTTAAAAACAAATTAAAAATGAATAAAAATAAAAACAAGTTAAAATCCCCAAATCAAGCAAAACATCTACAAACAGATGTAAGTGCCTCCAAATCATCCAACATCCAATCATCTGGTGACATGGCAATCCAACCTTTTACCAAGTCAGAATTCACCCAATGTTTCCTTCATGAGCTACAGATACAAACATTCTAACTAGGTGTGGGACTTGATTTAAAAGAAAAAAAATCTAATAAATTAGTCTTTGTAATGAATTAATCTTGATTAATCACATTCTAATCACATAACATAAGTTTCTTCAAAAAGCAACATTTTTTAATTGAAATTAATTTTAGTGGATGACTGATCAAATAAAAGACAAAGACATTGATATTGTAAACTCAAGCTCTAGTAATGTCTGGAAAAATGCATTTAATTGCATTTCAGTTCGATAGAACAATAAAGAAATAGAAAATATCCCTGGCCAACAATGAACACCTCTAAAGTTAAAGTACCATTTTACAGCTCCGGCTGTTCTCTAATCAAGAGTCTACAACACTGTAGAGTTCTTTTAACTTTTTGAATGTTTCCGTTCACATTCTTCATTAGTGGGCATTAATATCTGATGGTAAGCCAGGGCGGGATCAGCCAGCAGCAGCTTTAAGTCATCAGGAAACGTCCCTAGATTTGTCGCTAGTCACTTTTTCAAGAGTCGCTGGAGAGATCTGAAAACTCACTAAATATAAAGACAAAGTCACTATGTATGCAACACTGCTTTAGCCGAGCTCTGATGTATGCATCAGTGTAATCGTTGTTGTCTGGTAACCGGCCTTGTGTCGAGAACGGTTTCCCCATTGAGATCTGTTTCCCCTCCAGCTCCATCAAAGGTTCACCCCATCAACACGGGAGAGAAGAGCATTCTACTTGAAAACCTGTTCCTGACTTGCTGTGCTCGTTAATGTTTTCTTAACAAAGTGAGGGCTCAATAAAACACACGTCATGGAAAAAATAAAAATTGTTTTACAAATAATTTCCTCACTTTTTACCTTTTAATAGATAAATCATGAAATTTTCCTACTTCTGGGTAATAAATGGTCTGTTTTAGTAGGCGGAACACAGCAATGAAGAAACAAGGAACAGTAAAAAAAAAGGTTTTGGACTTTCAGATAATTGCTGTAATTGCAGTAATTTAATGCACGCAAAGGTTCCTGCTCACTGCTCTGCTGATGTCTGTGTACTGAGGAGAGAATGAACTACCTTTGAGGCGCTGCACTCTAACACAAGTCAGTGTCCCTCGTTCTGACCACATCAAAAAGGAGTCATGAACTCTTGAACATGTGTCATTTGTGTTCCGCACCATTAGGATAGGAATGAGGAAAAAATCTTGGGAAAAAGAACAAAGACCAGACCGGTTAAAGTTGGATGAAAAAATCTGGATCTATATATCACCTCTGATTCATTCTGATGAGCAAATCCAAAGCTGGACAAAGACCAAAAGAAGAACCTTACAGATCTTACGAGATGGAAAATTCCAACAGGGCAACCTGGTGTAACTCTAACAGGTTTTCAACATTCACAGAAGACCTGTGGACTGTTGTTGAGTTTCTAATCTTGAACGCATGAACTTGCAGAGCCTCTGTATCTATAAACTAAATCCAAACAGCTTTGTGTGCTGGATCTAACTTCTAGGGTGCTCATGTTTGACCTCAATGGAAAATGATGGAATCTGTCAGCTTTATAACAGAAGAGCAGTAAATCATATGAATATTTATTGTTTAAACTTCTAAAAACCCGATGTTCCCCAATTGGAGAACTTGAATAACAGATTCCAAAATTGCCATTTTGGAGACCTCGCCTGAATCTGTACTAAAACATCTCTAATTTTGTTGTACTGGACTTTATCAGAGTTGACCTTTGCAGAAATTGTGTTCACACATTCTACTATGATTTGATAAAGGTTAAGAGCTACTGCTGCATCACTCAAAAGGGATATTCAAATTTTTCCTGAAATTCCTGTATTTTTTTTTTCTAGTAGAGCTTGGAACTTTTTTCATCTGTGTTAGATGCCATCATCGTTTATTCTTCACCACTAACACATACACTGATATTTACACATTTTAACAAAGTCCTCCTTTAACTATGACTCTGAAAGTTTTCAAACAGCCCTTATTGTTGCAGAGATATCCTCATTTAATTACTGGCACAGGTCTCAAAGGGTTAAAAACTTATTCAACTCTATAACCAACCCCCTAAAATATCTCTTGATTGGCTACTTTAAGCCAAAGGATTGCTGGATTTGATTTAATTTAATCTCTCTTTTTTTTCACTTACAGCACCATTTGTAGCTGACTGATTTGTGCACCCACTGAATTATTACAGAGTACAGTAAGAGATATCAATATTACGTCACATAGGTGTCTGGTGGATAGTTCTATTAAAAAATAAGACAGGTAGTGGAAAAAAGCTCTTCATGAAAGAAGCCATGATGAAAAGAGGAGCTTCGCCATTTAGATGTTTGACAGGTGGATTTCTGCAGGGTAGCAGCAGACAGAAGTGTTTTTTTTCTGTGCTGAATAAATCAAATGAATATTCAAATTTCCTTTTTTTTCAATCTGATCTGCATTATATTTTTTCTATTCATTTCCCAGGTCACAAAGCTCATTGAATAGTCTGAAAATGTTCAGTAGAAACAACTATCTACATCCACATGAAAAACACTGTCAAACGGTGTAAGATACAACAGTACAGCTGTCTCAAAGCTCCTTTGAGACTTTTTGTGATGAAAGTAATATAAAGTTGCCTTGAGCTGTATCTAAAAGTTTAAATCAGAAATCACATTGTTTGTGTTTATCTTTTTTCCTCACTTGGTTCTCCACATGCTTTTAATTTATACATATTTGGAATAAGGGCTTAATTTTTGAATGATCATCTTTATTTCTCACTGTGCAAGCGTTTATATTGGTCCTGTGTTGAATCTCTACATTGCAATGTTCAAATGAGACTTTATGACAAGGTCCAGATGGGAGGCCTGAAATGTGTCATGTGAGTATTGGACTAATAATGTTTAAGAGTCCCTGCCCTGTGATTTCCAGCCTGCATGCATCTCTGTTGCAACTGATATGGTCACAAGGCTGTGGCTGTTAAACCACAAAATGACCCGTAACAGAGAAGCCGCCCCTTTTTACCTGCCAGCTCACTCTGGTGTCATATAGATACCTTGAAAAAAAGAGGACTTTTTTTTGTGTGCATATGCTGTTGTGGTGGACCCAGCTATTGCTTTTGTAACTTAATCCATACCAGCCACATCGGGGATTTTTGTCATAAAAATGAAACTTGTTCTCTATGAGCATTCTCAAGAAATTGTATGACATTAAAAATCTGAAACCAAAATTTCATAGATGACTGCTTCTGTACAACCAATTTTTTCAACTTTTCTTTTTCTTTTTTTTTTTCCCTGAAACCTTCAGAGGGAAAAGTACTGTTTAATTCTATCGCACAATTCATGATTTCCTAAAAGTTAAAGTGTTCACAAGCTCTCTCATCATCTAAGCACATGCAAAACCTTCCCAAGCATATTCAAATTCAGCTACAGTTAAGCAGTATCTGCAGTACGGAGAGAAAGGCAAAAATAAACACAGAGACAGACAAAAACTCATTTGCATGACAACTTTTCAGGTTCTTTTCCCTTAAGAAGATATTTGCTTTTCAACATGACAGAAAGAAAGCAACCACTAGCAACAGGCAAAGAAGTTGTTTGAAGCACAATATTTCAAATATTAATAACACTCTGGCATCTGTATAGAGCAGCTCTCCGCTCTCCTCCTCTCGCCGGGCAGTAACAGACACAGAAACAGATCCTCTTGTAAAACCAGCAGCCATCTGCAGTCAGAGCAAAGCCGTCTTACCTGCCTGCTCCTCGTGTTATTTCTTTTGCGCTCGATCTGGCTGTATGGGCGCATGTGTGCTCACACACAAACAACCCCTCAAACAGGAATTGATGAATCTGCACGACTTCAGCCCTGCAGCGTGCAGTGCATTATGGGGTTTCGCTCTCTCCGCCTATCCTCCTCTCTCTGCTGGCTCTGTGTTAGAGGGGGATGTCCTCGCCTCCTGTCTGGAGAGAGGAGGGCGAACTCACACATGGCGTGTCCACACACACACACACACACACACACACGTACACGATGCAGAAGCAGCCTCATGATGATGACTGCCGCGCGGCTTCGGTTGCCATGGCAACAGCCTCCCTCCCCCTCCTTGCTACCATACTGTAGTTCAGGCTATCGCTAAGTGTATTCTGTTTAAATAGTGAAATACATTCTGAAAGAAAGTCTTTCAAAGTGCGTTCAGTCTGCTTTTTAGCCATAAAATTTTGAGCCTGAGCCAAGCAGAAATGAGGAAAGACTCCTGTGAACATGTGATCTCTAACTGTTGCTTCTGCCCTTAGAGATAAAGAGGGGGTAGTGTATAGTGAGAGGAAACAGACACACGCACACACTGGGTGTTTATATGCATGCAGTTGCATCTCTGTGCTTGTGTGTTGCTGTGATGGTTACAGGAAGCAGGCTATGGTTCCTGTTTATGGTTTCTTTCCTCTTTTCCATTGCTGCTGCCAGTGAACTGAAGCCTGCAGCCCTTTGATAACGCACATAAAAGTTATATTAGCAACTAGGGATTGACCTGTGAAATGAATGGATCATATACTTGCATATATATACTGAAATCAACCCTGTTGGGTCATTAGTTCAGTTTTTGTGACTGCTCATATTCCTGAAGGTTGGTTTTAACCCTTAACTTTGTGGGTTGATGAATAATCATTGTGGTAGATCAATGGGTTGTTATGGAAGAAAATGCCGGCAGTCAGAAAAAGAGCAGAAAGAGAGAGAGAGAGAGGGAAGGTGAGGAGAAATAAAGGGAAGGGAATGAGAGTGAGGGAGAAAAGGAGATGAGATCAACTCTGTAGTGTCTCCCATGGCGACAGAGTGGGTGGAAGGCCGTGGCTGTCCTTCAGGCCTTACAAATCAGCAACTCACTGCTGAGTCCTGTGGAGCGGCCAGAAACCACTCAGTCTTTACACATCCAGTTTGTTTTATCTGGCAGCTATCAGCACTCTCTCAGCCCTGTAGTGACCCACTCTGCTCCACATCCAGTCTGACCCCACAGAAATTTTCACTGTCAGTAAGACCTACATTGCATGTTTAGATTAAGGTTACTGATACTTTCATGCACAAGAATGAAACTGATTAGGCAGACCAGAATTTGAAAGAATCCCTGCCATGCCTGTCTTTCCAGTATCCATGGGAACTGGTATCGACTGGGATTCACTCAGGATTGATTATTACAATTTTTGTAATGACGATTCAGTAAGTCTGGCTGGCAAAGGAAAAAGAGGCAAAGGGGAGTGCGAACAGTGTGGGAGGCAACAGGTGGCATGAAGTTGATGCTTGCCATGTATTGTAGTGTGGAATTATGTCTTTAAAAAGAGGATTTCACCGTTTTTTTGTAAGGCAAGGCCAGGCAAGTTTATTTGTATAGCACATTTCATGTACAGGACAATTCAAGGTGCTTTACATACAAACATTAGAAAACATT
>JAOXYM010000009.1:15056130-15082396 GCA_028567055.1 Leptatherina wallacei
AGGCTGATAAAAGCTGATGTCCAAGTTAACTTTGACTTATAGTCAAAGTTAATCACACAAGAAAATTTGATAAAAAGTAAACTATTTTAGCACCAATCAGCGAGTGCTTACGGTTACTAAGCAAAGGGAACTTTGCTATTGTATGGTATTAGAATTGATTAACAAAAAGAACGAAAATTTGTTAAATTATGACAAAAATTGAACAAGTCTAGGCGACAAAAAACAAAGACACACCAGGGTTTCTCAACACACAGGAGCGGAGAGCTTTTTAACCTCCTTCTTCGTCAAAAAAAAACTCTGAGGTTAACTTTTCAAAGTCTAAGAATGTTACTCTAAGGTGGGCGGAGCAACGAGACTCTGGACCAATCACGTGCGAGGCGTTTGGCCCGGGAATGATCAAAAGAAAAAGGCGGAGGTTTAGGTTCTCATCCTGTTTTTAAGGATTAAACTTTAAACCACTCTGTTCCTAAATTAACAGAATATTACATATAAATTATTGTACTTTGAGACATTTGCATTTTAATACAATCAGAGTAACAAAACAATCATTCTGTAATATGTCTGTTGAAATGAGGAAAACATTATTTTCCCCCCGGGAGGGGGGTAGAGATTGGTCAGTCTTAAACTGCAGCCTCGGGTAGATAACCTTGGGGGGGAAAGAGTTTGTTACTTTAAAGTGGTTATGAGCAGACCGTCTGGTTTGTTTGGAAGTTTGTATATTCCAAGATCAAGGCAGGAGGGTCCCTTTTGGCTTATCTCTGGTTTAGAGAGACAAGTTTTAAAACAAATGGCATTGTTAGTTGAGTCGGGTGAGGTGAGCCCTGTTCTCCGGGGGTTGTAGTGTTTCCATTGAGAGAACAAAGGCAGTTTAGTTAGTTCACAATAATCCATTTTGAACATTTCGTCTTTTGGAAGGTAGCTGTACGCTACACTACTTTAAGCACTGTCACAATTTTGGACTTCCCAGACACTGGAGTCCCATTTTCAACACTGTCTGGCTCAGTTTCCTCAAACAATCTAATACATAATTTAATAATGCACTTTAAGAGTTCTTTCCCATAGATGTTCTCTGCATATTGGCCTCTTATTGACCTCTGGTGATTATTAAAGCTCTGAATTCTCATTCAACATATTGCATGGCTTTAATAACACAAATAGGATTTCATGCTTTTTTTTTCTTTTCTTTTTTTTGCTGTTTTTTCCAGTCATACTTAGTCACAGCACGGTCGGTCCATCATTTCATTTAGATTGGAATCTCCAAAGGAATGAGCAAAGAAAAGAAGCACAGATTAGATATTAGGCTGGTCTGTGTGTGCATTTGGAGTTTCATAATCAAAAGCACAAGAGTCATATTGAGAAGGAGAAACAACGGGGAAAAAAAGTGCCAAAAAGTATGTGAGGATAAATACAAAACCCACAGCTCTATATTAGGTTTACTGTGATATTCTAATAGAATAATACACTGGGAATATTGCATTTCAGAAAACCAAGATCACAGAGGCCATGAGGGTATTGCAAGACAGATAGTCTTCACACAGGTTTTTCTAGGATGATTGCTGCATGTTAACTAATAGTTTCACTATTCAGCCTCTATAATTACCTGCTTTGTCTGCTTAGCATTATTAACATTTACCCTGTGGAAATTATATTTGCCATAATCCATCACTATTACTGTTATTATCTCTTCATTGCAGAGAAGGAATTCATTAACAAACCACCATTTATGGGATTCATTTCCTTTCCACTAAGGAAAGAAAAAGTGTCTGTACCTGCATGGATACAAAGCGGAGATAAGGATAATGACCAACACTGTAGCATATAAATATTCCACTCTGCACCCTGGAGGAGTGTAGTGTTTTGTTTAATGTCTTCTGATAGAAAAGGTTGCCCTATTTGAATCATCTATTTGTATAAATGATTTATTCAGTCATGTGTCCTACTCTGCTCTACACAAAAAAATAAATTGCATGTTTTTCTATCCTTTTGGGTAGAAAGTGTGTAGGTGTGCTTAGTGGTAGATTTAGAGATAGGTTTGTGAATACAGTCAGCAGCATGTTTGTGGATCAACTCTCCCTCAGCTGATTCCTCAACTTATCCACCACAGTCGCCAAGTGGATTTTTCTTGTCTGCATCAGCCTATACAGTATATTGTTTACAACATACTATCTGCTTTGTTTTATTACTGTATATTTGTATATTACTGAATATTTGTATGCAGTGACGTACCTTGGCAAAAACAAAAGAAGAAAAAAACAACAACTAAGCTTTCCCTTCTAGTATAGTATGACAAAAAAATTGTGATACAATAAAATACAATAAATAAGCAGTGAAAGATCAACTCATTTTATTGTCTGATAACATTAAAATTAAAAATGATGCAAATACGCTTTCCAAGAAACAAAGACAAAAGTAGAAAGACATATTTACAATGATGAATGTTTAAGTGTTTAAGCAGAAGAGCCAAGTGTCTCTGTAAAGTTTGTGTGAACAGTTACATGCTTAATGTAATACCATTATATTATAAAAATGATAAACTAGTAAATAAGTAAAACTCTTAAGGACATTAAAATTAGTTTACCTACAGCAAAGCTGACACATTCAGCTGATTAACAACTGCTACAATTTTAAACAAAAAGTCTTGAGCAAGTCTTCATCAGTGTTAACCAAAGATTTTATATATATATATATTTTTTTTTTAAAGATAGCTGTTCGATGTGCAAAGTCACTGGGTGAGTTAACCCACAGAAAAATTAAATAGTTGAAGAGTTGTGACATCTGAATGGTCTAAAGCCATCTCTCATTATCTTTTTTTGGTTCAAGAAGAAAAATACATAATTTCTGTTGATTGTTCCTTATAGGGACAAAAGGATGACTACACAAAAATATACAACCTACAGATAATCATACAGTCAAATTACCAGCCATATAATCTTCTGTCTAAGCTCTGTTCATTGGTACTTATTTTGTCATTAAACTGGCACTTGGTCTTTCACTGGCACCTTCCTCTACCAGCATTATCTTTTATGTCATTGTCTATTGTACACCCATGTCTCAAAGGCAGGTCTACACTGGACCCCATATTAGTCTATTAATGATGAGATGACAAAGGTGAAATTTATTACTCAATGATGGTTACTCTTGTTCCCATATCAAAGCATTTTTTGGGTCATCACATGTAAAGCTGCTAACACTCCAATATAAGCTACGATAAAATTATACTTGAACAAAGAAAACAGGGAGGACACACACACACACTCGTTCATAGTATTTTAGGAATTCTGAGACTTGTGATATTCTGTAAAGTTTAAGGCTCCAAATGTTTCTTTTTTTAACCAAATTCCATAAAAACTATCCTTCTCTTTGTAATATTGCTACAACACACTTAGCTGAGCTTAATCACATGACTGTGTGTTTGCATGATGACTAACATTAGCTTGTTACAAGGATTCAAGGTAGATGTGGACTGTCAAATTTTACTGATCTGCCTTTATAAAGCAAATAGCATACAGAAAGAAAAAATAAAGAAATGCCATTTTGATCCAGACATGGTGAGATTGTTTAAGTGATGAAGACACCATTCCTTTTGTCGTTATACCTGGGGTCTGCAACATTTGTATGGTTAAAATATAAATGATGTTGTTTTTGACACATTACCACTTGCCAGTTTTTGACATCGATTCAGAAACCACAAGCGAATTATGGTTTCAAACACATCCAAACAATCTTAAGTTTCAGAATGAGCTGTTCTCAGTGATAAATGTTAACTTTGGCAAAAAAAGACGTTGCGAAAATCCTTTCCTGCTTTGAAAACATTTATAATGAGTTCTTTAAATCCCTGAAGGGATAGTTCAGCATCCTTTGGAATGCATCACCAACTATTAGTACCAATATTGATACAATGAACATTAGATCAAATAGCAGGTCCTGTGGTGGGAAATGATAACAAGAAGCGCCATACAGGGCAAGCTATCCAACTCAAAAATCCTGACTATACAGCTTTTCTGATAGACCGCAGCTAGATTTTTACAGTAAGCATTGTGCTCGTTTGTTAGCTATGATTATGTTTGTATTGTCTTGTACTCAATCCGCTGGATAAGAAAAGTGTGTTCAACATTGTTTCACAGAAATAGCATGACCAAAGAAATACACCACAAAAACTTCAAACACCACATGGTAAAAACAGCCAAACACTAGTGCATTGTGTGGAAAAACTGGAATAACTAGTCAAGAGTTTTTGTTTTGTTTTGTTTTGCTTTACAAATTTTCCTTCAGCCATTTGATATAGTTGTCTGTCATACGACGTGCAATCAGGAAGTCAGTTGGCCAAATGGTGAACATCACTGCTCCATGAAATCCTGTGTCGTAGTGTTCGTGCATCACCTCAACACCAGCAGCACGGAGCCGTGTAGCATACATGATCCCATCATCTCTGAGAACATCATACTCACATGTCAGAATGTAGGCCTTTGGTAGAGATTGTAAGTCCATATCTGGAACCAGCAAGGGTGAAGCCCTTGGGTCAGCAAAAGATCGAGATGGTTCATCCATTCCAGCTGCCTCCCCCCTGACTCCCTGTGACACAGCAGGAGCACTGTAGTTGTATTTACTGTGATATGTTTCTGGCAGAAAGGCGCTCCAGTTGACAAACTTCAGTAGGCTTGAAGACTCAGGGCTGTTGTGGGTGTTGGCCATCATGGCTCTGAAGAGAGCTTTGTCACTGGTGAAGTACTCACTCCAGAATCTCACCATGAGAGTGCGTGGTAAAATGGGCATGTCCTGATTCTGCTGGTAGGAAGGTGTGTTAAGGTCCAGAGCCTGCAGTACTGGGTAGATGAGTGCTTGAACCTTTAGCTTAACCTTTTGTCCAGGTTCCTTTTGCAACTGGAAAGAAAGACAATGATAGATTATTGCCAGTTTAGAAAATATTTAGTGCAGTTTGGTTATTATTTAAATTAAATGTAAAGGGAATTAAAAAAAAACCCAGAAATAAACTTGCATCATCTGATCAAATGTGATAATCATAGTTGTTTACAGAATGTGTTGCAAGTAGACTTATGTTCCCTATTTGCCTGTATCTTCAATGACCTTTTAAAAAAACTGAAGGATTATACCAGCAATTACACTGATGCTCAGCAACCTAACAAAGTGATTTATTTTAGTTGTATAACAAACCGAATTGATAGTAATACAGCTTTCCAGTAAAAAATACTTTGTACAACCAGCCAAATTCCTAAAAAAAATAGTCTCATATATGCTGATTATATCATACATACGGGATCACAATTACTGAAACAATCATAGAGGTCCTTAGAACAAATCAGAGAAGTAAAGTGCATTCATGGAAACGGGACAGTGAGTGCCTCAGAAAAAAATAAATAAATAAAAAGATTTGCCTCAAATTGTCTTAAACTGCTCTTACACTTGGACTGTACAAATGTGCTGACACTGAAAGGTGTGGCTATATTTAGTATCCTATGAGTGTTCCTAAAAGTCAAAAACTTATTTAAATTCAATTAAGGCTACAGTACATGCTGAAGGAGATGTATCACCCCCTGATTTCCAGCCAGTAGCAGGAATTGACATTATCAGAATCAGTGGAAATGCTATTGACAGATAGCTAAAAGTAGATACAGTATATTTAATTGCATGTGTTGTAACAAGTAACAAGGGCAACAGCTAGAATAAGCATGAAACTTGCTGTTTTCAACTTAAGATAGAAAGGAACACACAAAGCACATAAAATGAACATACATAGTACTACATGCAACCGAACCTGCAGGAATATTCAGACACAAAGAAACCGTTAATATACCAACACAGGTCTGTAATTTGGGTCGGTGAGATGTGTAGGAGGCAAAATGCTTCCTACTTTGTAGACATTCTCTGGATATTATATATGTGAAATACAAGTTTTCTGGGGCAGAACTTCAACAGAACAGAACTTATTCCATTAGATCTATCTACTTTTCACTGGACTAGGACAGTAGGAAGAAGTTTCTGAGTCCTAGGTGACGAGCAACATGGGGTAGAAGTGCCAAACTTTAAAAAAGAAAAAAAGCATCAGATCATCAGTTAAATCCTAATCTCCCTCAGCCTGCTATCATCCCTCCTGCTCAGAGTCTGTTATTTTTTCTCATGCCAGTTTATTTCAGCTTCACCCCATCATGCAGCAGTCTTTGTCTCAGTTCACACTTGTGAGCTATTTTTCCCTCATTCTTCTTCTCTTTATCATGCCTCTTCACTTTTACCTGTCACCCTCCTGGAAAGCCATTTTCTTCTGGATTAAAAATGTTTTTAGGTTGCAAGTTATGACATTTTTGTTATTAAGCATGCACAATATTTTTCTTTATTTAATTTATTTTCCACCATGTACATTTCCATCAAAACAAAAACTGATGGAGTCATGGGGCTTCAGCCATTTGACTGAATCTATAAATGAAAAAAATGAACACATCTGAAAACATTGCAGGATGTACTTTTTTCAGTCACAGTATATGCTATGTCATTCTGTAAATGCATTAGCATATGGTGGCAATTCACAGTCATTATAGCTAATAGTATGGTCTCTTAGCAACTGCTAGGGTTCTATGTCCTTGAATATCTATTAACATGCTTCAGGTTACAACATCTGTTGTTAATAAGCACAAAATGTCCCCTTCCTTCCCACTTGCTTCACAGTCCCTGTCAGCATATAATAACAGGAAACTGCTAATGTCGGTGGAAGAGTTACAGATGCTGTTCCATCTCAGTGAAACTCATGGGATGCTCTCTCATTAAACACTGTGGCTCTTTCAAGGGTCTCTTCCATCTTCTTGGCAGAGGAGAGGACATTCCCCATTGTAAAAGATGATTGGGCTGGTTTAAAAGTTCTCCTCTATACCCTGGCCTCCTTCTTTATAAGAGAAATACAATATTCTCCCTGGATATTACATCTTGTGCAGACTACCCAAGCAAGCAGAGCTAGGAATAAAATCTGACTCTGTCTTGCTTTGCTCTTCAGTGAGTGATAGTTTTCCCAACATCAAGCATATTAGGAAATGTCACATCCATTTAACTCTTTCAAAAATTCTTGACTATCCAAAAAAAGGCAATAAAATAAATAAATTAAGCACAATCTGGTGCAACACCATACGTTTTCCATGGCCTTGAACAGTAATATTGAAGGCCATAAAGGAAAAAACACCTGTTCAACAGGATGCAGAGCATATTGAGTTGATTCCAGATCACTTGCACCGCTTCAAAATGTTTTGTAAATGAGACTGTGTGCCACAAGACCTAGAACTCAGGATGGACAAGTGGATTAGTTATCAAGGTAAAAACAAAACAAAAACACGTAATGTTCTTGTCAGGAGATGCAGAGAGGGGTATTATTGGTGTATTATGTAACAGAGGCTCATAGATTACAATCACTAGACTAAAACAGTGTGAGTACACAAGGTGATGAAACAGGGTTGCTGAGAAATGTTCTTAGTCTATTAGAGTTTGGGAATATAAACAACTATATTACTGCTACAAGTTTTATCTACTTTGTACATGAGCATAACAAACTCACTTCCTTTTTGAGGCTCTCTTAATGTACTATTACTTCATCATTTACAATACGAACAAAAGTGAAAGAAACACAGAAAATAATGGAACAATGTTTAAATAATGGCCTTGAATATCTTTTAATCTCCTATATGCTGAAAGATTTCAGTAATCAAATTTAATCTCTTAGATAAACTGTAGTTTTAGAAATGCTTATTTGCAATGTGGATACCTGCAGTTTTGCAGTCTGTGCTGACAAAACCGGCGGCCCGACAAAACCAACTACAACCTAAATGAGCCAATCAATACAAGGATTTAATGGACACAGCAAAAAAAGAGTACCAGGAGTACGCCTTCAGCCAGTGTTAGAAAAGGATGATTTTGCAGTTTAGGTGTTTAATGGAACCAGGAGTAACTTTTCCACTGTTCTTCGTCTCCTTGACTGTTTTGGATTTTAGCCATTTTTAATCTAATGGATCTGAGAGACAAGAAGCAATGAACTTTATCCTCATCACAACTGACATTTTTCAAAAGCTAGCAGGAACAGGCTACTGATGCATCAGAGCTATGATAAGAGTAATGATTATGAAGAGTCAAGTAGTGTTTCATATAAGCATTACACTGGTAAAAGAATAAAAAAATTCTAAAAATATTTAAAAGAAAAAGAAACATATATATATATATATATATATATATATATATATATGTTTTTTCTCTAGCAATCTGAAAGTGTATAAAAAATATTTAGCCTTTCAATATACATTTTGTTTTAATTTCTGAACTACATCTTTAAAGTGATGTTATGAATAATGGCCTTATTGTAATGTAAAATGAGCTAATGTGGTACAAAATGTAATAAAAGCATAGTTTAACCTGGCATGATATAGTTTATTTTGTGAGGAAGGGTTTTCTACCTCTCTGTAGAATGAGCAGACTTCTTACAGTGTAATTGGTGCAACTAAAATGTTCTGTCAGCACTGTGAGGAAGTAGACTGGGATCTACCAACTTTCCCAGGATAGTGTAATGTTTGCAGAATTTCCTTCATTAACTAAGTAAGAGACTAGAGCTTCTCAAAAAAACTTTCCCTCCTTATTCTGAAATATTGTGTACTTGGAGAAGGCTTTGCTGCTCTCCTGCCACTTTTAAGTGTGGGGGTAATTTTCTCTCACCACTAGTGTCTCTGCTTGGCACACTATCAAGAAAACATTTAACCTTGGAGTCAAAAAATATTATTGCTCAAAGACAATTATTTGTACTCGGGCCAATGTCAAGACAAATCTCCTTCATGAGAGGTAAACATTGTCGAGCAACCATCCTCCATTATCTAAATAGATCACAGATTCTAAAACCCAAAACAAGTCTATTGTAAATAATTGTGTAAGCTGCTAGTGTTCATCTCAAAAGGAAGAGACCATATGCTCTTAGGTTCCAGGGAACACAAAGTTATCTGTATGGACTTATTAACCTTGTCTAAAGTACTCTCTTGATAAAATTCTTATATCTGAACCAGTGAAAGAGTTGAGTCTATAAAGTCAAAATAAATTCAATACCTGCTGGGAAACTGCAGCTGCAAGGTTCCCACCAGCACTATCTCCTGACACTGCAACACGGTCTGGGTCCACAGAGTACTGGGCCAGCACCCCCTTCTGGAGGAAGTGTTTGACCACACGGTACACGTCCTCATATGGGACAGGGAAGTGGTGAGCAGGGGCAAGGCGGTACCTGGAACGAAAGAATGGTGCAAATTAAAAACTGATGAACATACGAACATGAACTTTGCAGGTCAGGTGCACAGAAAAAGCCCAGAAAAATACACAACTTTATATTTTGAGGGAAAAACTGGTGACAAACTAAAGTTGAAATCCCAATGCAAAGTCTGTGGTTGCAAAATGTTTTGTCTAACTGTGAGCAAAGTTATTTTCCTAGATTTGTTTGTTCAAACAAGACTTAAACAGTTTTCTTTTTCTTTTTTTAAAAATTAGTATTAGCATGGCACAAAAAGTAATCAGCCCAGCTACACAAACCTGACAATATATCAACAAATTCAATTAAAATATTAAATGTAAAAACTAAATGTTTGCCTTTTCTTTCTCTATTTGCTTCAAAACTACACAATGCAGTATGTAGTTGCTCTCTGGAAAAACAAACACACAACAAAAATAAAATACTACTTCTGACAAGAAGTATCACTGCTGTTGCTTAAAAAAAGGTTCCAATACTTTTCAAATATGATCTTACATTCACTTAAAATTCACAATTGCATTAACAAATGTCCTGTTGGTGTGATTTCCACAAATGTTTTCTCTGAGATTGTTACACATGCCTGAACTCCATGAAAAATGGAGACAGGAATTCAGATTGTCCAGATAAGGTCGTGTTTGACCGGCATAAACTCACCCACAAACATCCCAAACCAAATGAACTCTAATCCCGACTCTAAAACACTGTATGTAAACAAACACAATCACGTTATCAACACTAAAAAATAGTTTGACTTTGCAACAAAGTCTTTATCTTCCACATAAGTATTGTTGCAAATAACTGGGAGGAGTGACAGCAACGGGAGGAGAAGGTTACAGCACTGATAAAAGGCACAGCCAGAAAATTGCATAGAAAAACAGTGAGTGTTGATCTGACAGGAAAAGACCGGACAAGTCCCAATTGTAAACCTGTTAGCTTCACTCTACTGCATCATTACTCCAATGTAGCATAATAAATGTAAAAAGACCTTTATAACTAAGTAATAGTTTTCCTGCACCTGCAATAATTGAAATATTCTGCTTGTGTGACATTTAATTATTCTTGTTACACAGGAGTTTGTGCATTATGTTGGGGCAGCTGGACATAACTGACAATGAAATAAGATGTACTCACTCTACAGAAATAACTACAGCATCTAGTTCAGTGACGATTTTCCTGGCCAAGAGATCATATGGACTCATGCCTGCATAGAAAAGAAAAAGAAAGATTTGGCAAGTGATTTTAAAGGAACATAAATGATCACATTAATGGATTCATCAATTCCAAAGAGGACACATCAGCTTACATAAATGCAAAGCAACACAAAGAGAGATAAACCCGCCTCGCATTACTCTGTGATTGTTACACTCATTCAACAGATTGCAAGAACAGCATGAAATATGTCAAACTGCTTGTCATGACTTAACGTTTTGGATTAGCAAGTGTTACCACCCCGAGATTCCCACCGATCCAGCAGACGGTGTGTTATTTCCTCAGGAAACTGAAAGCTTTGTGACTTGTGTTTGATAGTTTGTTTATCATTTTTGATTCTGTAATAATAGATTAAGCTGATATGGGACTGTGCAGTCAACTGTCATATCACTCAATGTGAGAACATACTGTATGATAGGACTATGTGTCAAACCAGTCATCTCTCCATTCATGCTCACAGAGCTTTAATTTAGTGCCATAAATAGGATAAGTCAATGCATCAACTTACGGGAACTTCCCAGACACCATCCTCCACCATGCAGGTATATGACAGCTCTCTTGAGCTTATTGTCACCACTCTGGTGCTTTGGCTGGTACAGTACCACCTCTACTCCATCAAATTTTTCTTCTGTCACCTTGACATGCTCATCAGACACAGGTGCCACCCTTTCTAACAGAGTAATGACATACATTACCCCCATGTAGTCCTTCAGCCCCAGTAATTCACTAAGGTCTGCCTGAAAAGGAAAACAAATGCAACATAAGTTGTAAAAAAAATACATATATGTGATAGATTTTCTCATTATAGAACTCATAAGTATTAAAGTCAAAGTACTAAATTCCGTTTTAAAAGCCATTGCAGTGTTGTCTCTCTTCTTTAAACAGTCACCTTGCTCAACATTATGAACATGTGATATTCAAAACACAGAGGTCTCGGATGCAAAACGACTGTACATGGAAGAAAGGAAAAACTAAGTCACATGAACATTGCCTGATAGAATGTCAACAGTACCTTCAGGTTGTTTATTCTGAGTCACAGCTAAAACATAAGTTATAAAGGCATGACAGAGCTGATCAGGTGAGGTTCATTTACTGCAACCCAAACAAATTCATAAAAAATGTCTTCTAGTCCTAAGTCAACATACTGTATGTGAAATGACATGCTCCAAACAGTTTGAAAGAAGAAGACTGTGTATGCAACAAAACTAATCTGATCATTTGTTGTAGGGAAACAAGGTCTTTATAATAAAAAAATATCAAATACAAACATTCAGAATTTAACTTCATGAAAACATGTTGAATGTTTGACTTATAATAAAAGTACATAGCACTTGCTGTCGGTCTCTACATAAACCAACAGGATAGTCAGCTTTTTCTGTGCCTGCACACATTTAGGGGAATAACTCAACTAAAAGTAGCATAATTATAACAACACAATTTCAATATAATCTAATCATACTGAGATAACATTGATTTACAGTCTTACAGTAGATTGCAACCTTACTGACTTGATATACTACATATCACATACAAAAAACTATTTAAGTTTATTATTTTATGCATATACTGAAAATGCTGCAATACCTTAAGGTGTGGAAAGAAAAATACATGTTGACCATGTTTGAAAAGGTGTTGCAAAATAATGACGATTCTAACTCTGTTGCAGTTATCATGTGATGTCTCAACCATGTATTCAAACCTATTTTAAACCTGTAGTAAGTCTGTACTACAATGGACAGTAAACCACAGGCGTCTAACCTCATAAACTTTCTTAATAGGATCTATTATTAGAACAGGTGAGCAGGACTATACAATACATGGATTAGCATCTGATATAATCTGGTGTAGCCAGCATGTATATCTACATCAGCAAAAAAGAATGTTTAACCTGCATTCTTATTTACTCTAAGGGGACAAGCAAAGGCAATTCAGTCCTGCGTGTTTTCGTCATTTTAATATCGAATTAAATTGCCAGACCACATAGTAAACAATCAATGTAAATATATGAAGAAAGTCTCAATGCTAAAGATTTAATTTAAGGAAATTAGCAACGCCAGCAAAGCTGTAATTCAATATTGACAATAAAATGTTTTTTCTTCATTTTATTTTTTTTTCTTACCAGGTGACTGAGAGTTCTGAAGAAAGAGTTGGTCAGTATGAGTTTCCATCTTTCCTCTATCTCATCAGGAATTGGCTCGTAAATATAATAAGCGGTAAAAGAGCAGACAGCGACGAATAAAATGATGCTTCCCCACCTCATTTTCCAGCCAGAGACTGCAGGGTGCAAACAGACGAACTGTTAGTTGCGCTTGTTAACAAGTCACTCCGGTGCGCCACAGAGCTTACGCTCGGAATCAATTTCAGATCCAGACGAGTTAAATATTACAGCACGTGGGTGGTGTCATTTGATGGTTATCGGCGTGCATATTCGGAGCTTTTCTTCACTGCTCGTGCGCGTTCCGTAATGCATGTCTGTCTCGTGGAGCAGCAGAATTAATTGAGGTGTCAGTGGTGTGGGGAGAGCGCGCACACTGTGTGCTCACGAGGCAGAACCGTCCCACCTTGGCCCGCCACGCAAATTCCTCAGGTGCCCTCTAATCGTGTATAAGTTGCACAGCACGCGCAAGAAACTGTAGCAGAACGAAGCTGATATCACAGCTTATTAAACAGCGATGGTTAATGCACTTGCAATGCTTCAATGCGAAACACAGTGAAAAGTCTGCAACATTTGGACTGTAATTTGAGATTCCCTCATGGACAGCCTCTCTCTCAGAACACTAATTTATACAAAACACTGTCACCTCAGTTACTGACCTGTGATTCTCTGGTACAAGTTACCTCTGTTGAATTATAAGGAGAGAAGCTTTTAGCATTCCTGAGACTCATACCTTACTGACCACAGCAAAAGACTCTGTGCTGCAGATAAATAGCTATGGTTGCAAGGCAGCTTAAGCTAATTATATTTGGTGACAGAGCCAGATGGATGTCAGGTTTCCTGGCAGTACTGACAGTCAAAAGCAACATGACACTGGTGCACGCACGTTTTAAAACGCCACAGGAGAGAGCGTTTCCTGCTGCAGTACTTAAAAAAAGAAAAAAGAAAAAAAAGAGGGATGTTTGGGAGAAGTTGTTTTTGACCTGTGTAGGCACATGATGTTATTATAAAAACCAGTTAAAATTTTTCTGGCTCCTTAGAGGAGGTGCAATTATAACAGCTGTGACCTGACATATTGTGTGGTAAGCAAGTCCACACAGGTGCGAGTCTAGTGTTTCACATCGTTTTAAGGCTTCAAGGAGCGGCCTAAGAAAGTCAATACTAACACATACACCAATATCAAAATTTGTAGATAGAAGAGGTTTTAGAGCTTTTCAAATGTGGTGTTTTGTCTAATTGCTGATTCACAAAACTGATGTTTTTACTTTGGTACAGGCTACTATAGTGTTCCTCTCATATTGTTGGAAAAACTGCAGGAAAAGAACAAGTTGCACTTGTTAAAAATATTGAAGAGACCATTTTAAATGTCAGCTTCAAACTTTCTCTTCTGATGTATCTGGATGACAAAACGATGCAGAGATATGACAGTCTTGAATGTGAATTGTATAAAGTACAGAAGTCAGATTTCTTAATATGCTCTATCTCAGAATCTCCAATCGCATGCCTGCACGTGACTCTGTGTTAAACTCTTTGTTATGATCTCTTAAAACTTTCTCTCCATCAAGTTAAAAGTTGTAATTGGTTGGTGTTTTCAGAGAGGGCAAGTGTCTCCTTCCATCACACATCAAACTCTATTGAGATGTAATCTGAAAGATTAAGGGCCTGACAGAGGGTGAAAGCCTCTGTGAGACTGCTCACTGCTGAGCAGTGGAATACTAAATCTCTTCTATGAATACAAAATCACACTTCAGACACTCAGGGATTCTCCCTGGAATTCCCTCCCTCCGTCTTGCCTCCAACCACCAGCCTTGACTCAGCTCGCTAGTAAATCTTTCATGGAGCTCTCTTCACTTATTGCGTCTTGTTAGTGAGGAGAACGGGTGTTGGAGGATGAGAGGGTGGGAATGTTGTCTTCATCTACGTAGAGACATACTGTGCACAGCTATGCCACGTGGCTGTCCAACACCCTGCTGTTTGTGGGATAACTCGAGCAGATTTGAAAATGTCTGAAGACTGAAACAAGTCATTTGAGCACTGAAGCGTGTGAATATGTGTTCATGCGTTAAAGACTCTGTTCTTCTTAGTATAATCCCATGTAAGTCCAAATACATATGCATACAGACAGGCTGCATTTCATTCCTTTCTGAAATCCACATTCTTGAGATGAACACATCTACAAAAGCACATCAAATTCTTATAATTAGGGAACTCAGACCAGACCTCCTCTGCCAATGATGACTGTGACCAACAAACTTTGTAACTTTTTAATTTGCAGAGCCCCTGCTGAAACAAAGTTGGCTGCATGGCAAGAAGCATCTGAAGGCATTTAATTCTTAATTTAGGCTGAAAGGAGTGCAGGGAACATATTTTTGGCATAATGATTAAAAAACAGGTTTGCGTGTATTGCTAACGTTTGTTAGATATAACTAAATTAACAAGGTCACATCATGTTCTGATGAAAAAAGTCATATACAGAATAATATATATCAGTAAACACATTTTCATATTTTCAAGTCAAGTTTAACTCACTCTTCACTGATTCTCAAGAGCTTTGAAATGTCTGAGAATAAAGCATTAATCTTCTCGTAATGAGCCTCTTTGAAACTTCATGCAACAAAGTCTTTGTGTAATATGCTGGCAAGGAGTCATGTAATTATTCTGGGCTTATATTTAATAGATGAAGAGTTAAAATTTTCTTTCCTAAAAAAATGGGTTGCACAAAAATGCTTCTTTTTGTTCTTTCAAGTCATCAAACAATGTCAATTAACTAGCATTGCAATTTGTTTTAAACTTATTAAACGTGGTGATATTAATACTGACCTAAATTTATCGATCACAGTAATGAGGACATTAAAGTACTCCATATTATGTACATCATATGAAGAATAAATCAAAACAAAACCGAATGGCCATGGCTGGACTTGAACAGTGTTTACAGCACTTGTCTGAACCTGCAGGTTCCACATATAATTGTTTGAACAGCAAAGATACTGCTGTGAATCAAAAAAATAATAATAATGTGCCAAAAAAAAAACAATTAAAGTCAGAATGAGGTCAGTTGCTGTTACATCTATGAGTACATCTGAGTACCTGCCTACACTTTGTTCCAGGAATTTAAACCAACAATAAACTCCTGACTAATCAGTGGCATCTGACGTGGCTGTAAAATGCCCTTCCTCCAACTCTCCTCTTTCAGCCTACAACCTCTGCATGAGTGAGTGAGGAGCACAACGTTGCATTGGTTGTTCTTTTTACAATCTTGTTTCCAAAGAAAGTTGACATGATCAAGCATGTTAATCAAAAATAGAATACAATAATGTATTAATTTGAAAACCCTGTATCTAAACCCTTTATAAACCCTGTATGCATCTGAAAGTGAGATTGAGAGTGAAGACAGAATCACATTAAAAACAAAGAAGGAAAGAAAACAAAACAGGCCAGAACAACAGGAGCAATAACATGAATATACAAAGAGCAAACAAGATAGGCTCAGAAATATAGATTGAAAAATAACTTATTATTTAAAATGTCCCAATCCCCAAAGAACATGAGAATTTCATCATCTTTGATACATACTGTAATATCATTTAAAGATTCAGGCAGACCAGAGAAATCTGTCTGCAGGGGGAAGAATTCTGAAAACCAATACTGAACCGCCATGATCTAGGCACTACATTAAATATAGATATGATTCTGTAGAGGAAATTACTGCAGAGGCTCAGAAATGTTTCTGGAAAACGTAGACAGCGAACACTCGTATTTCACAAGTGCGAGTTAAAACTCTACTGCTGCTGCTTTCTCTGGGCCAGAGCTCATTTAGAGTGGACTGAGGCAAAGTGGAAAACTGTCCTGTGGTGTAATAAATCATAATCTAAAATTCTTTATGGACATCATGGATTATTTATTTTCTGGGATTGAGATTCATCAGTGCACACGTCAAAAGCCTGCAACTATGATGGTAGTGGACTGTATTAGTACCTTACATGTCTGTGAAGAGACCATTAATACTGGAGAATCACAGCTTACAATACAGATGATGTCTTTTTTCAGAGAAAAGTGAAAACATCAGCTTGTATCTTTCAGCAAGGTAATGTCAAAATACATTCTGATTTTATTACAAAACACAAACTCGATTTCTTGTTTTTAAAGGAAACCTGGTTTGACATAAAAAAAATATTTGATTGTTATCATTGAAGCAACTCCTCCAAACCTTAGCTATGTGAGTGAAGCTAGATTGCATAAGAGAGGTGGAGGAGAGGCTGTTTTGTTTAATGACTCCTTCCAATGTAAACATATGTCATATAAAAACTTTTTTTCATTCGAATATGAGGTTCTCCAGATTAATTATTTATTGTCGTGTGCTGTTCCTTAGGCCATACCTTAACGCTGTACAAGCTATTTTGAAGACTTTGCTGAACTATTGTCAATAATCTGTGTTGGCATTGATTGTGTAGCTGTTGTTGGAGATTTCAACATTCATGCTGATGATGTCCAGAACAGAATAACCAAAGAATTGTGTTATTGATCATTTTGGTCCAACTCAGCATGTGAAAGAAAAAATGCAACAAACGACACTGTCTGGATCTAGTCATCTCTAAATCTCATTCCATATTTCCAAGGTCGTGGTGATGGATGTTGCCCTGTCCAATCATTTCCCTGTTTTCTTTGAGAGGGCTGCTACTGTCAACAAGAATGCACAAACAGAGATTGTCAAAAAACAGTACAAAGTTTGTATAAGATTATCATTCCTGTTTACTGACATAGCTAAGTTGACGAGTCTTGCTATTGTTGTTATTGAGCAGAGTCTAAATTGGACCGCTGCAATTTGTGTACTAATATATCTGTACATATTTCCTGAGGCAAAATGCGGACTTGTGTCTAGGAAGTTGTGCAGATGTGGTGTTATTATGCATGTAAGATCATTCAGTTGCAAGCTGCTTCCAACCTGGCATTAAATTATGGCACCACATCAGTCTTGTGAGAGCCTGTAATCTGATCACAGTTATGTGCTCTATATACAAAATACAAATAAACGCATTGTCTGTCTCACTATCCCCCCCCCCCCCCCCCCCCCCCCCCCCGACAACTGGGCAACAAAGCACAAATCTTTCTGTAAAAGAATGAATTCATTTAGTGGCACGAACTTCAGCATTATTCAGACACTACTAATTTGGATAAAAAATGTCCAAAAATATTAATCATCTCGGTCTTGTCACAGTAATAAAATGAGGGCAAAAAAACGAACAATACGCTCAAATGAATAAAACAGAAACTTTACTGGCTGTACAATATTCAATGCAGAAATCTCAGAAATATATGTGGCCAAACTTTCTTTTGCAAGGCCCAGTAAAGGCAACTCCCAACAGAACGATCCAGAGCTTTGTGCTTACATCTGCTTTATTTATGGCTGCCAAAATGCATATAATATGCAAGCAGGAGGTTTTCTGTTAATGGCAAATCCTGTGAGTTTTGATGCCCTTTTGCATAAAATGTTTTGAGGTTGTTGTTTTTTTTTGGAAACTGGAGAAAAAAAAATCTTAGTGGAAGGAAACTTCACTACTCACATGGAGTCACACTGGGGGATGGGGGAGGGGTGAGGGATTGCATCACCAACTATTCTGAATGCATAACACTTGTATGGTTTGCATTGCCCACTTGTGATCCAATCACTCATTTGTAAGTCATGAAGTAATTGAGGACAAACTTAGATTATTCCTATGCAGTCGTTTTAATGTGTATACTAGTGAGATAATAATAACATCTAATTATTTATTGATTTATTAATTTATCTATTCTCTAATAAATATTTTACTTGTTTTATTTAATTCTATTCTTTTCTCTTTTTTTCATTGATCTTGACTCCTGCTGTGAAACATGGTACATGGAGAATTTTCACACTAATCTCTTCTGTTAAACAAGTAACAAAACGTCTATTACAATGACAAGAATTGTGCATTAGTATTTTTTATTTTTTCACTTTGATGCAGCCGAACAGGTTGAGGCAACTGGCTTTCATTTCAAGCTGTAGGCCAGAAACAGAGCCACAGTATGGCCAAAAACAGAGCCTCAACCTGTCTATTTGTAATTATGAGCCTGGCAGGATACCTTGTGGTGTTGGAGCATCCTTCTGTCAGTCTAGCAGAAATACTGTGCAATTTATCTGAGCTTATTTGATGTTCTTATGTGCTTGTTTTTCACTTTTTTTACTTCTCTGTGTAATGAAAGCAAAAAAATGATCATACTTTAAAACTAATGGCCTATATAAATTACTTTGGCCTGACAAATCTGTCACTAAAACAGCATTAATTCTTTTACCATTTTACCATTCTTTTACTCAGCAAGTAGTATCCTTAGATTTCTCTGTTTTCACATCTTATACTATACCTAAAACCTTTAGTACTGTAAATCTATATTAAGTTTTTAATAAAG
The DNA here is from genome assembly GCA_028567055.1 of Leptatherina wallacei. NCBI lineage: Eukaryota > Metazoa > Chordata > Actinopteri > Atheriniformes > Atherinidae > Leptatherina > Leptatherina wallacei. The sequence goes on from JAOXYM010000009.1 coordinate 15,075,195, forward strand.
AAGTTTTTCAGCTCTCCGTGAAAGTAAAGTTTAAAATATAAAGATTTAACTTTCACACAAAGACTATCTGTGATAAATGAGGAGTAATAAATTTAACATTTATTAGAGCACAAGCCCACAGCAAGTGATTACTCATATTAATGACTCAACACAAAAGTGTTTTTTTTTCTTTGCATGTCAGCAAAGTTTACTGATTGTTTCACAACAGGGAGCCGTGCCAAAAACTGCACCCAGCAATATGGGATTAGTAAAGTGAATGACAGAGACTTGTTTTTACCAGTATAACTTTAGCTGTTTGTTTTCCCTTGACAGTTTTACATATTGTAACTTAGGAAACAACACTTGCTGACAGAGTGTAATAACATAGCTCATCTCCAGTTGACCCACTACTAAATCAAATCAAACTTTATTGAGTTGTTTCATACATGGAAATGTAACTCAAAGTTCTTTACATTAAAAACATAATGAATATGCTCCCCAGACCATAAACCCATGAGTCTCACATATATATAAAAAATTCATACAGACACACATAAACACACACATACAAACACATACACCCATGTACATAAAATGATGTCTCAAAGGGCTGTCCTAACCCTCACCAACTGCATCATGGAAACTAAGATACTGTATTTTTAAATAAAAGATGTTAAGCTAGATTTCTTTTTTTAAAAGAAGAAAACAATATAAAATAAATAAAATAAGATCAAAATAAAAATAAAAAAGTCATCCTCAAAAGTCAAAGGTCATCTGGAAGGCTGTTCTACAGGCGAGGACCATAAAAGCTAAAATACTCTATATATGTTGTAGTCCCCACCATAGGAATAAATCAAAGACCAGTCCCTGACGACCTCAGGGCCCTGGGGAGTTTCATAAACCAAAAACAAGTTGGATAAGAGCTTTTAAAACTACTAAAAGTATTTTAAAATCAATTCGGAAGCACACAGGAAGCCAAACCAGAGATTTTAAAACTGGTGTAATATGACTTCTCCTTCTGGCCTTCATTGGCAGATGGGCAGCTGAGTTATTTAAAAGCTGTAACAGATTTATAGTCTTTCTAGGAAGACCATAAGGAAAAGCATTACTGTAATATATGCTACAGGTGATAAAAGCATGGATCAGTGTCTCTGCATTGGCCAGAGAGAGGAACTGCCGCACCCAGGATCAATTCCTCAGATGAAAGAACCCTGTATTTGTTGTGTTTTTAATGTGAGATGTAAAAAGACACAGCAATATAAAGCTGTGTATCAACAGCACAACTACAGAAATTTATACTGTGTCTCCTGATGACATCCCCAAGGGGCAGCATGTAGATCAAAAATAATTGGACCTAAAATTGAACCTTGGGGAAGGCCATACAAGCGCTTGTATTTATTGTATGTTTATTGTATGTAATTTGATTAACCAATATTTGCAAAAAAAACCTTTTTAGTCTGCAAGATAAGACCTGAACCAGTTTAAAACAGTACCAGAGAGGCCAGCTCAGTTCTGCAGTCAGTTTAAAAGTATGGCATGATCCACGGTATCGGAAGCAGCAATGAGGTCAAGCAGGACAAGAACAGAGAGGTTTTCTTCTGTCCAGGTTGGTTCTGATGTCATTAACATCTTTGACCAGTGCTGTCGCGGTACTGTGTTTTGCCCCGAATCAGAACTGTTAGTCCTCAAAGATACTGTTGTCTTTCATAAAACCAATAAGTTGGTTAAAAACAAGCTTTTCTCAAATTTTGCTTAAAAATGGTAAATTGGAGCCATGTCTGTAACTGTTGAAGTAGAGATGTCTAAATTTACTCTCTTCATTGTGGGCCTAACCGCAGCAGAAAGATGACAACCAAGAGTGGATTTATTTAGTCACAGGCGGACCTTGGTTGTTGTCTAAAAACTACTAAAATGTCACAAAGATGCAACTTTATTTAATTTCAAACATGATAATTGTAGATAAGTTCAAGTCAGTCCTATAAATGCTGTTCACTGTTAATGTCATAAATAGGTATGGGCTCTTGCACCAAAGAATTTGGTAGTAAAATTTGTGCCATCTGTTTTCTGTCACTCATTTGCACATCCCTACTTCAACTATCTCATGTCACCATGAGGACCAACTGACCTTGTTGCGGTGGTCTCAGTGACATAGGCACGCTTCTGTCAGGACATCAAAACATGCGAACATAAAGTTTTATTTGATGTATCTTAAAATGCCACTGTCCTTTTCATCTGCAGCATCTGAAACTGTGTTTGGTTACTTCCTATGTGTTGTTTCCAAAGACTTCAGTACGCACTTAATTGTTTTTGCATATTGATTTATCAGTTCAGGACAGTCCTCTTCAGTTCTGGTAACTAATGGCTAAACAACTGGATATTGTGGTGGTCAACAAGCTAGAGAAGAAGTTAATGACCAGTATAAGACGTGACCTATGTTTTTATGGGTTAGATCCAACATGGATGCAGAGGAAGGACACAGACACACATCTTATTCAGTGCAATTCTGTGTGTGTGGTCCAAAAGGCACACATGGTAATTGTCCATTATTGTTAATGTTTCAATGTGATATGTTTTTTTTAAACAATTGAACACATTTTGTGTTTTCCTTTATTCATTTTATTTTTGTGATGCTGTGTTTGAAACTATTATGATGTATGACCATTATTTCTTTGGAACTGTGCAGCTGCAGTGAAAACATACCAAAACATCGTGGAAAGTTCCAAGTAATGCCGGGCCACACGTCCAGGAACAAGAGATGAGATGGCATGAGCATTTGACCAGCCTATACAGTCTTCAAAACATGTGAGGACCGAGAGGACACGAGATAGGAGGTTTCTGTCATGGATATAAGAGAGGATGGGGAGTGTCAGTTCCAGAAGGCGTCTGCTCTAGAGCGCTGCAAGTCTAAGTCCACTACCAGAGGGCAGCGTTTAGCTGAAACAGCTTCAAATCTACTAAATATTCTCCAACTGGCTCTGCCATGGTTTATGGGGTTTGCTTCAGTTATTTTATATCTGTTCTAATCTGTTCCTGTTAGTTGTCTTTGAGTCTTGTGTTTTGGTTTCATTTCTTATTTTGTAGAGTATGTTCTGTTTTCTTTACTTCCTGTTAAATACACAGCTGGTCTTAATTTGCTGACTGCTCCACCTGCCCCTTGTTTAGTTAGTTCTCTTAAGTGTATAAATCTGTTCTCTACCAGGGGCCCATTCCAGAAAGCAGGTTCTGAGTATGTTAACCTTGAGTTGGGAAAAACTCTGTTCCAGAAAGCAAGGTAAGTCTTACCCCGAGTCTGTTACCATGGTAACTGACTCCATGAGGTAAACTTACTCTCTAGCAGGTTCACCATAAAGTAACCCCGAGTTACTACCTGTCTCCTCCCACCTGAAGCAGCTGTCAGACATGGGTTCTCCGTACTAACGCGATTCCAGAGATTTAGTAGCTAAATTAATACAGACGTGTTATTATTTCTTGATCAATACCACACGAAACGGCTCATGTATATAGGCTACATGAGGATTAAAAGATTATTTGAAAGCCTCTGTTATGCATTTTACAACAACAAAAAAATGAACAGGACCCTGAAATAAACTAAAATTTAACTTTGCAATTAATTATGCGGTAATCTATCTTTCAGAACCGACAATAATAACCACCCAAGAAATGTTATGTAGTTGCCTACCATAATTTAAATCTTTAACATTTCTTTCACAAATCAATGCAGATAATTGCCATATGAACAAACTGCTTCCACACTGCACGTCTGGCAGATTCTTCAGTACCTGCAGAAGTAGCTATTAATGAAGGATCAGATCTTCCAGTGAAGGAAAATATCTCTGACTACAAGAGTCTGTTCTTATAGACTGGATGATATATCGGCTTAGTATTCATAGTCTGTCAGAGGTATTCCTAAAGTTAATCCAAATAAAGTAATATCCACTTACAGTAAATAAATCTCCCATTAAATTTCATGTGTTCCATCTTTATTTGACACTGATTAATCAGAAGTGATTATTGCATATGAGATTCCCGACCGTTCTTCCACCCGCTGCATCCACGCTAGTTTATCAATGTGCTGCGCATCAATATTGTACAGAAAACTGCCACAAGAAACAAAGTAGCAAGCCTAATGGACTGTGAGGTTAAACAAAAGCCCACAAACTGTAAACTGAATGATTTGTTTCAATCTGACTGTTCAACTGAAGAGAATGTACAGAGTTACTGGGTCTAAATCTGCCAGTGAGCGGGTTTGTCTCATGGAGTATGTTACCGTGGTAACCGACTCAGAGTTCAGTTTAACTCACTCTGTGAAACGGAAAACTCAGAATTTCCTCTAACTCTGCATGAACTACTCTGAGTTTAGACTACACCCCCTTTCTTAAACAGGCCCCCAGAGTTTCTTTTTAAACTCAGAGTTAATTGAATCTCCTTCCTGGAACAGGCCCCAGATCATCGTCATTGTTTTTTCTTTGTTTCTCATCTTTCTTCCTTGTGGCTTCCTTTGTCCAGTTGTTTTGTTTGTTTATTCATTTGGGTTATTTTATGCATTTGTATCCTGCAGCAGCAGCACTTTTTGTTATTTGTTATTGTTATTTATCAATAAATCCCTTACTCATGGTTTGTTATTGATCAAGCCTTTTGGTTTGTAGAGAGTAATCATTATTTGCTACTTGTTCCCTTTTTGTTAGTGACATTTTGATGAATGTTCTGATACATTTTGATTTGAAAGTTAAAAACCGAGTACCGAACAGTCAATTGAGGAAAACTTGTGTAAATACTCAACTGATTTGGTCCTTGGATTACACCAAAGGTTACTACACAAGTGCAAAGGTTTCATGCATATTCAGTAGTAACGTGAAGTGTGAGACTGGCCTTTCTAAAATGTACAATGTCAGTTCAAAGAAGAAAAATATTCTGGATAAATCGATTGTCGAAAGAGGCTAGGACGTCTTTGTGTTGCGATTTGTCCGGAACATTTCTTGTGTGTTCAGTGAAAACAACGTGCCGCAACATTTCCGCTCTTATGACATGGGGTCGAGCCGGTAAATGTCCACTACAGCTCCGAGGTAAAAGAGCGGAACGTTTGTCTGAATGCAAACGGTATAAAAGACAAAGTCCGCAACTTTACCGCTTTTCAGAGCAAGTCTGAAAGGCGCTTTAGGGGCAAGACATCTGACAAGAAAGGAAAAAAGCAGGATAAAGAGGAAAATCCGACTCATTGATTGGCCAGGACCGAAAATGGCTCGTTCACTATAAGTATGCAGTGGAGCAACAATAAATTTATGTAGTCTTACAGTTTCTGTTTTCACTTTGGTGCTCACACCTAATAAAATTTTTACAAGCAACTGTCTAGTATGAGCAGCAGGACGAGGCCGCATGTTGCTCTACATCATTTCCTCTCTTTGGTTCACTGGATAGTCCGTTTACTTTCACACTGGAAGAGAACCGAACCAGGGTCCGAGTCAGCGGCAGAACAAATCTAATCGGGGGGCATATAATAACCAGTGGGGGGGGGCACAAACTTACGTTCAAGAACTCAGTATATGATTTAAATGCTTAATATCACCCTGCCATCAACCAATAAAGCAAACCAGTTCCAATTAGACAACATTTTGCAAAATCTCTTTTTATAAACACGCACAAGTGCAATGTGCACCTAAACTGGGTCAGTAGGCCCACAGCCTCCATCCGTACCTCTGCTCCAAAGGCAGGTGCAGCATCAATCTCAGTCAATAGGGATGTCAGGTCATTGAAGGACTTTAGGATGACTGACACAGCGGCTGGATGTCCCGTCCATCTCTGTTCCAGTAGACGTTCAAGGTGTAAACCTTTATAGTGCACAGCAACTGTCGGCTTTTTGCAGAATTTGTACAGTACTATCTGTGGAAGCAGACCGAACAGCACCAGTCTGAACAACTATGAACTGAACTGGACTGTGTCTGCAAAAGAACCTTGACATGATGTCGCCTGAACAAATAAAGTTGAACTGAATTGAACCAAAAGTTAAACAAATAGTTTTAACTTCAACTTGAACTTTAGTTGCTTTTGGGCCACAAGAATCTTATAATGACTGATAGAAGGGAAGAAGTCTCCCTGCAGGGTTTGGGGGTTTTTCAGCTTTTTTTTCTAATCTTATGTTAAGTGTTAAGTTAGTCGAGAATACTAAACAGTCTGACTACAACTGTTAAAGTAAGTTAACCTCGAAGGACGTCCACATCTCCCTGAGACAGTCTCGAGCAGAGTTTGGTCTGGATGTGTCAGACTGTTGCTTTTAGTTGTGCAACTAACACAAATCTCTTAACATCAAACCAAATTTTATTTATAAAAGGCTTTTCATGCATAAAGCGATACAAAGTGCTTTACATAACACAAACAATGCATGCAAATTAAAAATTTAAAAATGAAAAAAAAAACTAAACTTCACACACCAAAGTAAATAACAGCAATTTAAAAACAGAAACCTCATTATAGTCTCTTTCAAACACAATCATGTAGAGTGCATGTAACCCCCCCCCGACACCCCTACAACCCAACCCCATTCTGCACAAACATGACTTCCAGTCCCTAGTTACTGTCTCTTAAGTGAATGTACGTATGAAAATAGAAATAGAAATAAATACAAACCTAACCCCCAAAGCTCTGCAGTGAAGGAAATCACAACAACTCTGTGGAAAGAGAAGGTGGAAGGTGAACTGACTCATGCAACTTAATGCAAATTGGAAATTTATTTTCCATAACATCCTGAATAATTATTACCCCCCCCCCCCCTTATTATATTCTGTTTTTACATTTCACACAGTGTCCAAACTACTTTAGAATTCACTTTGTATGTTTCACACATTTAAATAAATAATTACATCTATTTGCTATTTTCCTTGGAAAGAATCAAGAGATGATGGGTGGCTCAAATTTTTCACAGCCCTGTGGATCCAAATTTAATATCTTTGGGGATCTCCCAGATGAGACCACCCACAGTTTTTTTTTTATATCATGCAGCTTCTTCTGCAGCAGCTGTGCACATTTGCACACGACAGTAACTCATCATGTCGAGGAGGTGACGGCAGAGATCTCAAGGCTGCTTAGACAAACCAAATAGAAACAAAACACACACCCACAAACTTTTCCTCTGCCACCAAGCCTGAATTATACTGTCAAAAGGAAGCTGGCTGACAAATTGATAGAAACACCATCTGGCGGGGGGGGGGGGGGGGGGGGGGGGGAAAAGA
>JAOXYM010000009.1:15082496-15092961 GCA_028567055.1 Leptatherina wallacei
GGTAAAAGAGCGGAACGTTTGTCTGAATGCAAACGGTATAAAAGACAAAGTCCGCAACATTACCGCTTTTCAGAGCAAATCTATTAGTGTGGTATGCCCAGAAGAGTATACCCAGTCACCATTTGACTAAGTATGTCAAGCACCCCTGAAAGCCAGAAACCCAGGAAAGCCAGAAAAGACCAGGGTCGAGTTGTTAACTGCTCTGCCAAGTATAATGGTACTTCTCTATATGATCGCTTGCTCGCTGGACCTGATCTCACAAATGAGTGGACAGCGAGTACTCTGCAGATTTCCCAAGCACCCATTTGCTGTTATTTTTGATGTTAACAAAATATTCCACAGGTTTTCTGTAAACCAAGAAGACATGGACTACTTAGGGTTTCTATGGTGGGAAAATGGTGATACAAAGTCAAAAGAATATTGCATAAAGGTCCATCTGTTTGGCGCAGCATCTTCTGCTGGCTCTTCAACTTATGGATTGATGTTCTTTGTCACTCGAAATAAATATGAATATCCAGCTGAAGCAAACTTCATTAAAGGAGGTATGGTGATGGCCTCATCAGTGTATAATCTGTACACACAGCCATCAAGCTAGTCAGAGAAGCACAAAAAGTGCACGCAAAAGGGAGATTACATCTCCACATATTTATCTCCAACAACAGAAAGGTCTTGGATTCAATTCCTGACAGTGAACAAGCCACCGAAGCTCAGATGTGGAGATTTCTGTTCAGAAGAGTCCTTGGAATAGCTAACATACTGCGTACAACCCTCAAGCTCCAAAGCATATTTATTTAGTTTGTTTCTTTGTTTATCCATCTCATATAACAGACCTAAACAAAATACGCACTTTACCCACTAAGGGGATCCAGTTTATCCTCCAAGAATATTAACTTAGTGATCACTTGTCTACCTTGTAGATGAAATATTAAATAGTTTTACAGGAGGGTGATACATTAATTATCTATTGCTGCTATCTAGGACATATAAAGCCAATCTTTTTAATGATTCGCTAGACATAAAATCTAGTCTGATAAACATGGTGTTCAGTGAGCTCACACAGACCCAGGAGACTTTCTATTTTTTCTGTGTCCTAACAAGTAATAGCAAAGTTTACCATCATTTGGAACAAACCCGCGTGTGTCATTTCGCAACCCCTCAGTTTACAAGGCACAGCACCCTAGGAGGAGAAGAGTCGGGCTGTTGTCCTCAATGAACCTAAACCTAAACCTAAATGAAGGTGTGAAGGGTTGATAATAGCGTAGTGTTGCTTTGGTCATCTTAGGAAGTGATTGAGTAGACAGTCCTGATCAGCAAAGGCAAGCTTCCATATTTCTACAAGAACAAAAGCGCCTTTTAGTTGAATTATGATCAATTTGGGAATCTTAAAAAAACATTGAAAATGATGTTGCACCACACCTTTAAAACCTTTCTGTAACGATTAAAGAGAGAGAAAAACATAAAACAAACTATCTACAACTGTTGGAACACAAAGACCAGACAGGCCATAAAAACTATCTCTCCTTCTTTATGTTTTAAGAGTTAAGTCAACACTGCTGCACCCATTTTCCAGTCTCTGTGTCTGTGTGTTGCCGTATTGGGTGGAATATATAAACACATTTCTGATTTAAAACCACCACAAGCATTACTCCAGCACAAATTCCTAATGTTTCATTGACACACTAAGTCATTTAGTGATAGTAGTCCTACCCCTTTCCTTTAGGATTTACTCCACTGCTTGAAGAATTCCTGATAAGCCTCTTTTTTTTAAAAAAAAGTATTTTTCACTCCTAATGATTTTCACTTAGGGAGCTCTCGTAAGGACTTCGCCAGACTAATCTACACTTTGAAGAAAAAAAACTGCCTGGAAAAAAAAGGGGGACTATTCTGTAAATTCTTAATATTTCATCTCAGGAAATTCCCTTTGTACATGAAGGTTGTAAACATACAATCACAGAATAACAAGTCAAATTTTTTGCTTTTCCTTTATTCATTTATTCATTTTTTATTTACTTACTAATTGTGGATCTTCTGAGAAAGAAATGCATTTATAATGAAATTATTTCAATTGCACAAAGACAATCGTGTTGTAACTTTTACATGTTATTCTTCCATACCATAATCTAACAATTATTCATGTATTGCAAATCAATTTTTGGTCTAAACGGGAAATCAAGAGCCTTGTACTTCAAAGAAGTTTGGAAATTTCCCTTTTCAGATAATGAATGATTAACTGGAAATGTTTAACTTCAGTATTCATTACCTCTCACCAACAAATTGTCCTTATGTGGCCAGTAACCAAAGCACCAGTAAGAATCTTGAGAGTTATTATTCCACCCTGTGCCTCATGATCATGGGACTGGATGTACCAAACAGCAGAGGCTAAGCTCTTTATCAGTAGTTGCCTATGCAACACTTTTGTCATAAAGAATGTTGGCCTCTTACCCCATTTCCATATGAATTTCTACTGTTACCACCCGACATAACCTCACAATGAAAGATACATCTATCTCAAACATTGGACATATTTAATTATTAACCTGTTAAGACCTAAGATACCCTCTCTTCTTGGTAAATGCAATATCCATAAAATACATCTGGTCTTAAGGGGTAAAGCTTTGTTTGACTATGGTTCTAACATCTTAAATGCCTGATAATATTTGCTTCTACTTTTATTGGGTCTACAGCTACATTCATTACTCTGTGATGCCATACTCAAGCACTTAAGTATGGCTTAAGCTCTGATAAGTCAGCATACTAACATGATTATAATAGATGTGTAACAGGTTTAGTCCTCCAACTTAAATGTCCTTAAAGTTCATTTGTCTCTCCTATATCTCCTACTGTCATTCTCAGACCAAATAAATGTATCTAAAACATCATGGGAAACCTTTTCTAAAAGCTTATGTAGAGACATCAAGTGGTGGAAATTCTTCATTTGTAATCAGAGAAACTTAATTCACGTATTTCATTTTCACTGGTTGGCTACTTTTGATTTCAGGCCCCACTTAATTCTAAATGTAAATAATACTGGGGTCAGAAAGAGGGCACATTGGAGTTTATTATGTGGGTTGTCTGAGTGACACCAGACATTTTGTCTCCATCTTTACATAACCCAGTCCTTTGTTTTTCAACTATAACTAGCAGCATCTTGGACGGCCTCTGGTCCATATCTGTTTTATGTGAAGGACAGTCTCCTGGTTTACCACCATTTATCATCTTAACATAGCTAAACGTTTGGTAAGTAGACTAAGCTGAGGATGAAGAGAACGTGTTTGACTGAAGATATTTGGTCATGAGTAAAAAAACTTGACATGAAGATTCCCTTAATGAAAACTAAACGCTTACTACAATTCTTCTTAAACATAGCAGAATATGCATGTGAAATACTGAAGCAAGTTTGCTTTTAGATTAACCCTTTAAGAAAGCAGACCATAAAACAACAAAGATCCTGAAGAAAACCAGACATCTTGAGAGTAAGGCTGAGCTGGAGCTCAGTTCTGTTATGAAGAGCAATCCAAAATTCCTCCTGGATATTGTGCACCAATAGCTACTGGAAGCACTTTACTGAGGTTATTGCTGCCAAAGGAGGTTTCAGTTATTAAATCCAAGGTCACAAGGAATGTTTATTGGGTGTGTGCAATAAAGACAGAATTATCCACTCAATTGCCTGCCTTATTAGTTTAAGCATTGTCTTTTGTTGTTGTTGTTGTTTTTTTGTTGTTTTTTTCAATACATCTAACTAAGATTAAGATAGAATCATGTTTTAGTTTCAACTAATGCATAAAGCATGGCTTCAGCTTCTATAACACATTCATCAAATGTAAAATATATAGACACTTGATTCTTAAATTCTAGACAAAACATTAAAATATTAACAAGTTGATTAAACTCACAAAACAGTCAACACTTCCCACCATTTTAGACAAGTATGTCATATAATAACAGAAACAATGTTACAATCACGAATTGTAAGCAATATTTCTCGAATAAGAAAAAGTAGAGTTGCAGTGCATTGCTAACTTTGGGGATAAAGCAAGTAGAAGACAATCATTTGATTGTAAAGAAACATTTGTGGTTGTTGACCTATGCTCTCCAGCAGATGGAGCTCTGTCCTAAATCAACCACTGCATCACATTAATGCTTGCTGCTGTCAGTGTCAAACTCTCCATCCCAGTGTGACCAACAGCAAAACTATTTAGGAAATGACAACAAAAGGCATGTTTAGGCCTATGGCAGTTGTCAAAATTCAACTTTGGTGGGGCCGTACGGCATAAATAAGGCAAAGCAAGGCAAGTTTATTTGTATAGCACATTTCCGACACTTCAAAGTGCTTTACATAAAACATTAAAAGCAATACAGAAGGTGCAAAGAAAGCATCAAAAAGTAGTAAAGACATCAACAAAAAACACAATAAAATCATAAAAAAAAAAAAATTCTTAAATTGATTAAAAGCTAAAAAAGGTGAAACAATACTTGAGTCAATGAAGAAAAAAGAATAATTCTTAGCGCAGTAATTTTACATGGCACCAGGTAAACATAGAACATCTCATGCAAGATCTGCAAATATTTCAGTCTACCGTAAATGATATCCTCACAAGCAAATATATGGAATTTACTCTGTTATTATTTATAGCTATTCATTATTCTGTTCTTGAGTGTCACGGACAGAGTTTGATTAAAATTCAATCATTATTTGTCTAATCCTCAGAGCTTGTATAAAGGCAATTGGAATGGACAGCTGGATTCAAGCTCTGTAACTTCTATTATCCTCTGCTTATCCAATTTGCTACAATTATTGAAATATTTTCTTTTTTTATATAAGATATTTTCCAGATATGATGAAAATGCATAGAATATAATCACAATGGTGTTAATATATATCACAAAACCACAATGGATGCAATGTCAAGGACTTCCAGCTTTCATAAGTGCAAAATTCCCAGTCCAAACCAAAGAATGTTTGAATCATCTAGCACATCCATGCCGTGACTGACAAGGTGAGTGTTTCATAGAATCGCTCCCCTGGGACAAGGTACTTCTCTTTCCAAGGTAAATGGAAAGAAAAATGGACACACATTAAATCTCTCGATACAGTTTCCATCCTTTCATAACTCATCTAACTCGTAGTCTCATCCACACAGAGCGAAGGATGTTTAGCGTTTAAAAAGGAAAATATTTCTTGAATGCTTCCAATCTTTTCTACATTATTGTTGAGGATCCTATCAGATTTTCTGGTCTATAAACCTCCCAGGGTGAGATCCATATCTTTACTACAAACACTGGTATGATGGGACAAAAGTTTATTGCTCCTTTTCCTTTCCTTTCCTTTTCTTTTCTTTCCTTTTTTTCTTTTCTTTTCTTTTCTTTTCTTTTCTTTTCTTTTCTTTTGTTGTAGCACTTATATAATAATTTTGAATAATTTTTTATGATTCCCAAACTGATCATAATTCAACAAAAAGGAGTGTTTGTTCTTATGGAAACATGGAAGCTTGCCTTTTCTGTTCAGGACTGTCTTCTCAATCACTTCCTAAGCTGAACAAAGCAACACTGTGATTTTGTCAAACCATCAGCATAACATGTGAACAGATACACTTTCAATAAGGTATAAGGTCATTGAGGATAACAGTGTGACTCATCTCCTCCTACTTTAGACTTCTGTGCCTTGTAAACTGAGGGATTTCTGGATGGATGACACACTCAGGTTTGATCCAATGATGGCAAACAGCTATTACTAAGGATACAGAGAAAATAAAGGCTCTCATGGCTCTCATGGGTCACTATGAGCTCACTAAGCCCCATGTTTGATTCCAGTGTCCGTCTGTCTGAGGCCCGATGGGATCATTGACTGTGGAAAGCTGATTCAATTTACAGACCCGTCACACAAAATATCTTTAGTAATAAAAAATAATTTGGTAATTTAGCAAACACATCAGAACCAAAATAATACTGCAGGTAATTTTAGTAAGTTTTAGCCAAAATCTCTGAATAAGTTGATAGGAAGTCTACTCAGTAATTGTTGACATAATTGTGTTAACTGTATGGCATGTTTACTACATGGATTTGTCTTCCTATATTAATCAATCTTGCCTGTTCACTTAATGTTATTGATTTAGGTTCTTATGGGGGTATTTCCCTATCTTTAATCAAGAGGGTCATTTTTCGATTTGAGAGCACGATTCCTTTGTTTTCATACTCAAATATCATATTGCTTTCTCTCAAAAATCTGCTCTCACACTCCAGAAGTCCCTTCTAGCTCTCAAATATTTTGTTCTTCCTTTCAAAACTCTACTCCTGGATAAATGCTGAAAAGGCAAATCATTGCCACCTTCTTCAGGGTGCACTTGTTTTCTTGACACAGTGCACTCAGAAAATCAGCACTCAATTGGGATCATCAGTAAACACATATGAATAACCTAAACCAGCAATCTCCACTATAAAATCAAATGTAATCTAATATAATATCCATACTGTAGGACTGTATGGAGCCCACAGTTTTCATCCAGAAATATTCTGTTACATTTTAACAAACTCTAGATTAGAATTATATAATCTGAAGTAGATTTTTATGAGAGTTGTTTATTATTGAGTCACAAAGAATTTAAAGAAGTTCATTAAATCTCAGTTTTGCCCCCTGCATTGGTATGCATCCAGTAATGTTTGCACATGAGAAGCCCAACTAAACGTTTCTTGGTAACCATAATCTGTTGCAATTGTTTTAGCCTTTTTTTAGCATGTGCTTTCAGTTTCAGAAATTCTTTTATTCTTGGTTGTGGTTATGCATTTCTGAAACATTTCGCTCATGGTTTTAATTTTAGAAGTGAAAGAGTGAAAGCTGTTCTTCATTTACAACATTCTCTCTGACTGAATCAGCTCTCATGTTTTCATTGCAGCATATGAGCAGATGAAAGAACTGCGATACATAAATGGCAAACAGCAGGACCCTGTGATCCTCTAAGAGCTCTAGTGGAATGAACTGTGTTTATTGAGACCATTAGAGCTCAAAAGACCACTAGGTCTGGAAATATAGTGGAATAAAAAGGGAAGGAGGGGATGTTTTGGTTTGCACAGCCCTGAGTCATCTAGCCCATGTTCTGTAGCATTATACCAGGAACATGTGCTCATGTTCAGTCTGCAAGTCCTATGGCTGTAACTTCTGGGGTCACTGAAAGTTACAGGGCCCACACATGACAGGAAGTTGTTCAGTGCACAGCAGAGGCCTTTGTGTTTCTGTACTTTAAAATCCCTCAGCCATAACAAAAAAGAAGCACATAATATGCACCACTGTCTTGCTAAACCAGCCAGATCACAAGCTTTTGACTTAATCTCTGTATTGACTATCTGAAACTCATATACGACCGTTTGGTACAACATAATTATTATGTAACACAAAAACTAATTGCAATTGTGTTTATTAATTTTTTGTGACTAGTTCATTCTTAAGTATGTAATTCATTCTTCATTGGAGGTGTTTGTTTTAGAGTATCATGCTGAAATTTTCTATTGAGCTGTATTATTTGTCACATATTTCTGTGCTAGTTCGGGTGCTTTACTGAAATGATTTCCTCTTGAAGTTGAGCTTTCCAAAGCTTGCGAAATACTTAAATTAGACCCCAAATCCAAATCAATTGAAGAGGATAAGTGTATGATGTAGTGCAGGAGCAAATTGGAGACCAAGAAGAAAATCAAACCATTTAACATTCTGGACTCCAACACCTTTCTACCGAGCTCATTTTTTGTATGATTGAGACATCACATTTGGTGTATTTTGCAGAGAGATATATAATATATATAATTATAATGATATAATTTTCTATTAGGGATTAATAAGGCATAATTCAATTAATTTAATTTAAGCTCAATGACAATATAATACTGGTAATTGATGTAACACAACAGAAATGCTTATTGCTTTGTTCTTTAGTTAATTTAGACACATAAAACTATATTTGCCATCAGATTTGTAACTTGCTTCACTGCTTGTCTTCCCAGAGCATATGATTTGGTAATTTTCGTGAACGTGAAAAAGAGTATTAAAATCCGGACTGCAAGACAGGCATGGGTTGCCATGGTAATCTGATCATTGCAATCAGAGGGATAAACAAAGCAGTAAACACATGCATGAGTTTACAACTCACTTAAATGACATTGTGTATTTCTGGCATGTTTACACATAGCAGAATGAGGTCAGACACATTCACATGCAAAAACGTGCTTGTGCATACACATCACATGAACCACTGGCCTCATAAACACAATCCAGGCTTTTACATAAAAGGGCCTTTCCACAAGACTCTAACAACAGCATCAACATTTTAAAAGTGGATGGTCTGAAAACTTACCTTACACAAAATAATCTAATCAGGGAAAATAAAGATAAAGTGATAAAAGTAAAATTGCTGTTTGGAAAATACTAAAGAGTAACTAATTGGTTTTCTCTCCCCTGCAGTAAAAATGGCTGGCATATTATCAGAAACTGAGTCACAAGTTCCTGGCAGCATTAACCCAGGGGTGCATGAACAAAGATAGAGTGAAAGGAGGAGAATAACAAAAAAAAAACCTATGAATCTAACAACTGAGTGGCTCCAGGTGTTTACACGCTGCACTTCCTTATTATGTCATAATGTAAATAATGAGTTATTACACAAACGATGTAGGAGTTAAATGTCAAAGTTTGTGTCAATGTCATGTTCATTTATCAAGTAGCTACTTACTCCTGTGTATATCATGTGACTAAAACAGGCATTAAAACAGAATTGGAGCATGCATCCCAGGACCACACTTCCAACAGGAGAGGTGTATTAATCATCTGGCGCATGTAATCTATGCATCTTTGCTGATGGCATAAATGTTGCACGAGAAGCAGATTTTGCTTTAAGAGACTAAATAATTGGAAAGATTCAGCAGCAAAAATAGAACACAGAGGGTTGTTGTTGTTGTGCTGTTCACAGTTGAAAACAGGCCTGGAGAGCAAATGATGTGACAGATGTCATTGCCACCAAAAGATTGAAGTTGACGTGAAGACTATCTAGACTTTATTGATCCAGAGTTTTTCCGAAGCAGTATTGAACATGAAAAGTAGAAATAAGAGTAGAAATAAGTAATTAAATAAGGGTCGAGTTTTTTCCAAACTATGATCTTAGAGAAAGCCCAGATGGTTGTGTTTTGTCTTATTTATGAACACATTCTACACTCATTAACCTTCAAGCACCCACGTTGCTGTCATTGCAAAGGAAAGGCCATGCTGACCTCAGAGCTGCAAAATAAAGATCCATCATAAACTCATCAACCAACCAACTAAGAATTTCTAGCATCCTGTTGCTATGAGCATTTTGCAGTTGCCAAAATATGTTTTCACCATCACCATGATTTACATGATTGATGACACGTGAGACAAAGTCACTGCCATGTTTCTAAATCATAAAAACTGGTGCCAAACACTTCAAAGGGTTCTGAAAGCAAGTGTGATAAGTTAGAATATAAACAAATTCCAGGTATAAGCTGAGCAGATTTCTCAGCAACACATATCTTCCGCAAGCACAGATCTTCACTTGAATATTCCCAATCTTCTGAAAAAGTCCTTTGACTTTAATGCTGGTTTTTGTGACACTATCATTTCTCTCTGGGATTAATTAAATATTTTCCATTTTTCACTCAATAAATTTAATTTGATTTTAGTAATTTATTTAATCATTATACAGCATTTATAAATAAAACATTAAAAAGAGGCGGGGAAGGTTAAATGAGTTTAAAACTGGCTATTTCTGAAAAAAGGGCACTAGTTGAGGCCACAATTTCACACACCAAATTATGAGGAAAGTAGCCTGTAAGAAAGAAAAATAAGGCAGTTCTGTCCTTCAGTTAGGAGCAAAGTGTTTATCTCAATATATGTTAAAAAAAATTATTCAGACAAGATTAGTGAGGCATAAAATAGACTCACTCATACAAGTTGTCAACACAAACCAACACACATGGTTCTGGTTATAGCTTTTAAAGAAATGAAGAACAGAGGACAAAACTCCTTAACAAAAGGCCAGTACCCTGCAGACTGCAGAGAAGAAGTTCGCTACTTTGATTTCCAGATTTCCCTGGTAGTTAAGGTTTACAAACAGTGGTAGATGATAAACCAAAAATATTGGAATAGTAAGAATATTATTTTTTTATATCAAATAATATCAAATTATTCTAAATTGAATCTGGAGACAAAAAGCCTTTTAAAATATTGGGCAAACAAAATCAATAACTGTGCAAAACACTGGCTCTTGTTGGACTTTCTCTAGGGAACAAGTCATGATTTGACAGAGAGATGCAATCATTAATATTGAACCTGAATTGCTAGAAGTTAAAAATAATCATTCCTTTTTAAGAAATTCAACTTTTAAAATACCTTGCTACTTAAAGGAGACATATTATGCACTTTATTCCCAATCTTAAACAATTCTCTGATATATCATTTAAATCTTGGCAC
>JAOXYM010000009.1:15094962-15107131 GCA_028567055.1 Leptatherina wallacei
AGAAGAGAAGAGAAGAGAAGAGAAGAGAAGAGAAGAGAAGAGAAGAGAAGAGAAGAGAAGAGAAGAGAAGAGAAGATGTCAACATGTGTTGGTGTGTTATCCAGATGTGCAAGGAAACATCATTGACACAAACCATGGATCATGGCCGATAACAGCTGTGTTTTTCAGTCCAAACACATTCAATCTTAATAATCATCAATAAATGAGTTGATCGTTTGTTTATAAATATCTGAAAAGCAATAATGGACCATTTTCTGTCTGCACTTCCTATAACTAGGTCTTCAAAAATGGAATTACAATGTAATTGAGTACCTATTAATTCATCATTTATTTGTCAAAACTTGATTATTTGTCACAAAGTCTGGATAAGCGACCAATCAAAATCATTTGTTCTTAACTGTATTGAAAATGATTTGCTCAATCCTCTAAGTTTCTGTGAGCTTTGATTACTTGATTACTCAGTTCCATTGCATTCCTTGAAGTTTACAGTAGTTTTCATCAAGAAAAAAAGCAGAGGATATAAATGATGCTTTATGTACATGAGCGTTTGTGTGCATAACAAGTGAACACATTTGTTCAGCAGTGAATGTGATGATGTGGCAGATTTTTTAGGAGCAGGTATATCAGCACAAATGGGGCGAAAAACACAGTCATTTAGAGCTGTGGTAACAATGAAAAGTGTTTACAGTTTACAGTTTCCTGTTTAGTTACTGAAAAATGTCAATGAGGACTATTGCAACTTGCAAACACATGCAAAAAGTCATGCAAGCTTTCAAACCAGTCAAATTGACCAAATATTTGTGTGTGGCTGTAAAACTCAGCATTCTAACTAAATGAAGCAGGATTTTGAGATAATATCTTGGATTTTTTTCTTTACAACACAAAAATATAAGTCAGTATATCAAAATGTTGACTTCAGAACAGTATATTAACAGAATTTTGATGAAAGCATCTCTTTTTATCATCACAAACCCAAAGTGGGTTTACTGTGTATGAAATCGCTTTTTATGAAATAAAAATGGTTTTGATTTAATAAAGTAGGAAAGTTGGGAGTTCTTCACAATTTTACCGTTGAATTTGAAGTTTCAGATTTTTTGCTGTACCTTCAGCAATAGGTATAGATTTCATGTCTTGGATGCAAAGTTTTAATGTACACGTCTGACATTTTGGAAAAAGCAGATCATAAGTAAAACACTTGATCCCATGTGCAAAGAATAGTAATGGATTATTAGAATTCATCTGATGATAATGAATGAAATAAATGTATTTCTAAAATCTGTGACACATTTGACTATGAATATGTGGTGCTTTTTATCTGGATAAACTTTCACAAAAAAATTTGATCTGCCTACAGAGGTCTTGTCATATCTTGTCCAAACTGAATCCTGAACTATTTACTATTGTGAGAAAGATCCAGGATAAAATTATAAACAGACTTTTTTTCTAAGGACCATCTGATAAATCTAATTCGTCCCTGAATCTGTGCTCCCATGCAAAACAGCTTTATCAAGTAAGTCAGATTTTATTGTCTTGGCAGCCATTAATAATTCCACTTTATTCCTCAGTAATTCAACTAGGAATAATTCTGTATTTGTCTTGGCCAAAAACACTATCAGATGAGTGGTATTTCATGCAAGCTGCCTCCTTCAGTAATTCGTAGTTGGAGTTGCTTTAGGATTGCATTACAGCAGATTGCAGGGGGCGGAGGACACTGAAGTGTGCACTCAGCTGCAGGCTCTCACACAGACATGACTCTGGACTTCAGACATAGTGCACTCATCTAAGAGATCAAACTGGAGAACTACTGCAAGTGAATGTGGATTTAAAGCTTGTTTTAATCAGGAATTTTGCATTCCTACATGTGCAGCACGCCTTTTTTCTGCAGCTGTTAAAGTGTGGTGAGGAAAATTAGATTCAATGCATATTTTTCTGAATTAAAATGTTTCTGTAGAGTTTTGCATGAGTATACTTTTTAAACTCCTTGTCATAAGTATTATATGTTAGTTTTCACTTTTAATTTTCCTCTTGTCTGCATGATTGCTCTCATCAGACCTTGATCAAAAATACTTATTATTCTTAATTACAGAACTGCAAAGTGGAATGCAACTAAACAAATTTTCTCCAATATACAAACCTCTGGCATTTGTGCATTACTCTCTCCTTTTCATTGAACTTTACTCTTCTACTACATAACATCTCAGAGGGAAGCAGCTTTAGATAAGAGTCATTTTACAAACTTTTGCATAGAAAACATGTGCGTGCTTTTCCATGAACCCAAACTATTCATACATGCACAGCAAAAACAAGTCATCAATTTGTTAGTGTGTAGTGGGACAGAAAAGTGTTGAGTTTTGAGAATCATTTAAAGCACATATAGCATGATTCCTCACTCTTTTCAGGAATTCAAAACATAAAAGAAAGAAACCTTTTTAAGTGCCTCAACTTGCCACCCCTTTCTCTTCAGGTGGGTTTCATTAATGGCTCAGGTCAAAGTGTAGCATCCCCTCACAGAAGCCCCATCCCTGTGCACAATGAGTGTGTGTGCCTGCAGCGCTTCATACCTGCGGAGGTGGTTGCTGAGAGCTCTGTTTATTCTGGCTGCCTTGCAGCCGCTGAGTGCTGACTGTCCCAAATCATGCGTCTGTCATGTTCCTGCCGAAGTGCACTGCACCTTCAGATACCTGACCGCAATACCTGACCACTTCCCACCAGCTGTGGAAAGAATTAACCTCGGGTAAGTGTTCCCGCATTTAGCAGATTGAACAGCTGCGTACTCTGGGGGAAGAATAATTACGTTGATTTATTTCAACCACAGACAACCAGCAGCTATAACATTACCATCACAAAGAAGCTACTGTGAACTACTATAAGAAGTATATGGTCTAAACTGAAACTGTTTTTTTTGGTTGCCTAAATGTTTGTTCATTGTTTTGATAACTTCACCTAAAATTGGAGCTTTTGGCAGAAAAACAAGCAAACTCAGGCTCAGGCTAAAATGTACCATAAATTGCACATCGTTAGCCTCATAGCATAACTGCCTAAGTAATGTTTTAAGGCTTTATAAGCTGTAATAGATCAGCATTGTTAGAAAAGCAGAATTACGCAGATGTCACATTTTGGCCTTAATATAACTTATGCAATTATGCTACTAGGCTAACAATGTGATAGCTCAAGTTTATGGTCATTCTAACAAGCTAACCCAGACAAAACACTTACTGCATTACATTTATTTATTTAAATAAGAATTAATAGTTTCTTAAAACAGATACAACAAACCTGCCACTATGCTTGGCTTGATGCCTTCTCAATCTTTTCTTTGCTAGCTAAGTCCTTCTCATATTTTGTCTCTTCTTTGCAAGGCAAAGGAGCATGTTGATTATTAGGACCCTTTGTGGTGCTGCTGTAAAAATATATATATTATTGAATTATCTTGACTTGTCTCATGCTGTGTAGAAAATTTTATTTGTTCCAAAAAAAACGAATTTTGAACAATTTCAAAACCTTATGATAGTTTCATTAGTGAAATAATAATCTGTGGTGCTCACTCACAGGTATTTTCAATTTTGGAGCCTGGTTAGACCTCCTTTAAGTATAAGACTGAGCCATAAAAGAGCATTTTAACAACAAAGTCTTTAAAAAGACATTTTGGCAAAGCTTGGCCAGTTTTACCCAAGCTTAATTTGCTATTATGTATATAATAATCTCCTCAAGAGTTAGTTCTGAAAAAAAGTGATGGCATCCTGGGGTAAGGCCAGCTTCCCTACTGTTAATAGTAACAGCTGTTCTTTTTCAGTAATTACAAGTCTACACTTGAACCCCCAAAAAGGGGATAAAAACATGAATGGAAGTGAAAGATAGCTTCTCTCTTCTTCTGAAATGATATCAAGCAAATTTTAGTGTTACCACACCCTCAGGGCTATGCAGTCCTGTACAGTCCTGTCTGCTGTTGCCTGTTAGACTCCGATCTTTTCACAGACAATCAATCTCAGAACCTGAAGTTTCACTGTGCTTTTTACACCACATGCTTGTTGAAAATGAATCGTGAATAATGAGAAACGTTGTTAAAACAATAATCACAAAACAACTAAACAGAGTGTTTGCACTAATATTAGGTTAGCAATGCCTGAAGGGTTATTACATGATTAAATCAAAGCAGAGATACACAACAAACCAAACGCTGATGCCTAATGTGTCCGCATTAAACAGTTTTCCTAAGCAGATGTTTTAATCTATTTACCCCATAAGACCTCTTTCCTGACTTGTTAATGGCAAAACTTTAAGAATTTCGGTGACTACATTCATCATTACAAAGATCATCCATCCTTAACCTAAGCAGAAGCCTTATTTAAAAGATTACTTAAAAAACCCCATTGTTTGTGTTAAAGACCTATTTCAGTTTTTTAACATTTGCTTTTTTCTAATGTTGAATTTTCAGTCAAGCTGATTATCAATCAGAGAACCTGAAGTCTCTTTTTTAATCTCTGTTCTTTAGGTACAACAGTATATCTATCTTGAGAGAACATGATCTTTCGGGCTTTGAGAGGTTGGATCTGTTGATGCTACATAGCAACACCATACACAGTATTGAAGACAGAGCCTTCCAAGACCTCAAGTCTTTACAGGTAAAAAATATGTCAGCATCAGTCCTTTATGACCAGAATAAAGATGTTTACTGTACTGAAATATGTCAAACAAATGGCTGTATGACAAGCCTTCTGAAATCATATGGTTCAGTAAGTGCCTGTACATTATGACACATAGATATTTAGAGAGTATACCAACCATACATAAGTAGGTCTATGATATCTAATTTGGCTCTTAACTCTTGCAATTTTATTCAGCTCTAATGTCGTTAATATTGTCATTTCAGGATCAATTTAAAATAATCATTTATTCAAGAAGATGTGTGGAAAAAGTAGCACCAGAATTAGTGAAAAGTTAATGTTATTAAAATGCAAAGGGTTTTAGATGAACAGGGTTATTCCCTCACCCCAGTTAGGTTGCATAACAGGATATATCAACCTCTACCTTCAAAGCTGAATGATTGATTGGATTCCATCATAATTTACATTTGCATGTGAATCAATTTAGAATCACTTTAGAAATGCTGTCACTTATCTATTCATATGAAGTAACCATTTATAAGAGAGGAATATCAGTCAGAGTAAAACAATCCAGCACATCTGCATCACAGAACTTCAGAAAAAACGGAAAAGGAAACAGAAAGCAACTTTTAGTGTAGTGTTGGTGTTTTTCAGCAGAAGTGATTGATTTCTACATTTATTTATGTCAAGTAAACAATGATCTCAGGATTATTTGCACTTTTTCAAACAAGATAAACAGTTTGAACACATGTAATGATATTTCTAAGAATGTGCACTTTTGTGTACTGATATCCTTGTTATAATTCATTATTGTTTTGACAATCTGTTCCCGCAGGTCCTGAAGATGTCACACAATAAAGTAAGAGAAATCAACAAAGAGACTTTTAAAGGCCTGGGCAGTCTGCTGAGACTCCACATAGACCACAACCACATCGAATTTATCAGCCCAGAGGCTTTCTATGGCCTGACCAGCTTGCAGCTGGTTAATCTGGAGGGCAACCATCTTCAGCAGCTCCATCCAGACACATTCATCAATCTGAGATACAGCCAGGTTTTTAAGGTCTCCTCAGTAAGAACCATCCACTTGTCAGACAACTTCCTGACCACTCTGCCTGCAGATATTTTTACTGGATGCAGTCAGTTAGAAAATGTCTTCCTCCATGGAAACCCTTGGATGTGTGATTGCCGTATGGAGTGGTTCTCCATGTGGGCACATAGGAAGACAGGTGAGTAGTGCATCTGTGATTTATAATTTAAAGAATTGTATGTAAACATGGTAGTTTGTATCGTGCAAAGAAGCTTTGAGAACCTCTTTTTTGTGAACTTATTATGTGGTTGAGCGTATCACATTAGAAAGGGTGTTGTGCTTAGATTTTTGGAGTCATATGTTTTTCTCCTTAAAACTGGGGATTCAGTTTTACTCTAGGTAGGAAAAACATATCCAATGAAAACATATAAATCTTTTCAAAAACAACATCACAGTCAGTGATTATTTATTGTCATCACAAAGTCTACAGAAAACTTTAAAAATCCAGAAGAACAGACGGAACGTCATGATTTAGTTATTGCAAAGGTTAGCGCAAACATTACCATTTTATATGGTGATAACAGTCTTTTCTGGTTCACATGTTTTACTGCTCATCTTAGATTTTTCTGACCTACAATGTTAAAACTGTAGAAGTTCTTTTAATCCATGCCACCAACTAAAATACTGAACTGCTTGCTAATTATTTCCAGGTGTGCTGAAATGCAAGCGAGACAGGAGATATCCAAGAGGCCAGCTGTGTCCTGTTTGTGAAAATCCCGCCTCTTACCGCAACAGTCCTCTCACCCTGCTCCACAGTGATGCCTTTACATGTATGAAACCCTGGATCAAACCCCATCTTAAACAGAAAAACATTAGCCTGGAGGAGGGGGACTTCACTCCAGTTTCTCCAAAAGACTTCATTGCTCCGCTTGGCTCCATACAAATTAGTCTAATTGATGAGTTTCACAACGATGCAAGTCTGTCCTGTACTGTCCAGAGGCCCACTGCTTTTGAGAATCTGAGTCAAACCCTGGAGGAGGAGGAAGGAAACAATGTCACTGCACTTGTCACTGGCATAACTACATATTTGGTGTGTAACATTGACTATGAACACATCCAACAGTTCTGGCAGATTCTAGCCACCTACAGCAACTCTCCTATGAAGCTGGAGAGAGGTTTAATGCTGGCCAGAGTACCAGAGATGGTATACAGATATAGTCAGATAAAGGATGGCGAGGAGGAAATTACTACAAATATTGAGGTTGAGATTAAAGCATCTCCTGCATGGTTAATGCAGGGAGAAGTGAGCCTCCAGCTTGACCGTACTACTACCACCCATTCTACTCTGCACATTAAGTACCAATCTGTGGTCAACCTGCGTGTGGAAAGCGCACCATCTAAAAGGGACCGCTATTCCTGGACCATGATCAAGCGAGATAATCAAACCAAGACAGAGCATACTGTAATTACAGGTGGGAATCACAGATTCATTCTGGTAAACTAGCTGATCAATGATGTGATTTTCTCTACAGTCTACTGTCATCTATAATTAAATGCTTATTTCATGCATTTTTTATAAACTGAGCATTGCAATTTCCAACATAGGGAAGCTCATGATAAATATTCAAAGCCCCAAAGATTAAGAATATCTAATATGTTAATGTATGAAAAGCATAATTATTCTAATAAAATATTTACTTTTTAACATAGGTGGTGTGGCACAGTTGAGCTGTCAAATCCAGGGTGAGCCAAAACCTCTGATGGAGTGGATTTTACCAGATGGAAGTAAGGTTAGAGCTCCTTACTCCAGTGAGGACAGGCGGATCATAATCACTGCTGAAGGAAAGCTAACTCTTCGCGGTGCAGATACCTCTGACACTGGTTTGTACTGGTGCATTGCCACAAACTACCTGGATGCTGATATCCTCACATTCCGATTGACAGTTCTTTCTCCTGATGTGGAAGAAGCTGAGGTCAACGGTCTCCAACTATCAAAGTCACTTGGTGAAAATCTGGTATTGGACTGTAGCTCCTCTGGGAGTCCTAAGGCCTTGGTTTCCTGGGTTCTTCCTGACCACTCAGTCCTGGACAAGTCCCAGGGGAACAGAAAGGTGTACGAGAATGGAACACTGTTGATTCAGGGTCTCACAGAGAGGGATCGAGGATTTTATAGGTGTTTGGTTGCTAATCATTTGGGAGTTGACCTGCTTGTGTCTCAGGTGACACTCAGCGAAGAAAGGCGTGTGGATGTAACAGCCTTGGATAATGAGGGGTCAGGGATGGTAACGGATAGTTCTAGCTTAGCTGAAAACACAGTCAACCTCAGAGAGATCCCTTCCTCCAGTCTCGCTGAAAGAACTAGTCAGGAATCCAGGACTATCACCTCAGATCGACCTTACCCTAAACCCAGATCACAGGACAGAGGAAGTTCAGGAGGTAAACTGGCACAAAAAAGGAGGGGGGTTGCTCGCAACAGACATATTTGGAGCAGTAGGGTTTTTAATAAAGCTTCCAGGAAAGTAGACCCACAGAAATTTGCTGAATTTATGAAAAAAGCTCATCATGGATCAAGATTAAAGGATGACACAGAAAATAAGGGAGTAACACAGGAAAACATGCACAGGCCTACTGGTTTTTCTGTTGATGATGAATTTGGCTCTGGTGGGGGTCATTATAAAGACCATCTTACTTTTGCCCCAAGAATAGTCCACCCAACCACAGAAACAATAGCAACCACACAGAAAGGTGAGAGTCATATTTTAATAACAACAGGGATAAATCAATTTGCTGACATAGAAAATGCACTCAGCCATGATGAACATTTAAGTAAAATAAAAGAAAATATAAGCACACCATCACTGGATAGCTATATGCAGTCTGATTCTACACCAGTGAATTCCATCTTCACACACCTGCCAAGTTCTGCTGAGACAACAGAGTTTTACCCCCTGGAAAGAACCAGCAGTGCACCTCTAAACATACAGCCAGTCACTGCAGAATTAACTATGACGGACACTGAGCAAGAAACTCAACTCAAGTTTTCAGGAGAATCTCCTGCGGAGACAGAAACATCCCCAGGCGCAGCACTTTCCTTTACTACAGACCCTAATGTTACTCCAATGAGAGATGGACCGGGCCCAGTGGAACTAGTAATCCACACAGACCCTGAAAGTCAGACCACATTCACAGCAATCACCACTACAGAGAAACAGCAGGATGAGATCACCTTCCACACTACCCAGACAATAAAATCCCCACGCCTGTCTGCAGGATCTACAATCATTTCCCAGCAGCAGATCCATATCATTCCACGCAAGAACGGCAGAGGAAAGGGTGGCCAAAGGATCCTCCATGGTCGCAGAAGGATAATTAAACCCAACAGGATAACAGACATTAAGTCCTTCATAAATAGACTCAAACAGCCTACTATGAAGAAGGAAGGAAATACCTCTGTGCCATATCGAATTGAACTGACCACAGGTAAGAGAATTTGTTCTGATGATTCAGTTTGTCCTACATGTCACCATTCACTGATTTTTTTCTATAAATCTGCACATGTTCTCATCTTTTCTCAGACTGTGACTGTGAAGAAGACAAACAGAAGACAGTGAAGGCTAATGTGCATCTCATTACACCTACAACATCCTCAAATGTGTTTCTAAGCAAAACTGAGAGACCTGCCACGACACAAAAAACTGCAGCTTCCACCGCAAATCATTATATTACTTCAAATGCCCCTGTCAGCCACAATGAGTCCAGATCAGAGGTTTCTACTGAGTACATAACATCTGCTGATGCCCCTGAGAATGGGCCTACAGTCGATCCATTTTTGACAACATATAAATTACCATCAATAACAACCACTACAACAACTGCCTCTAAGGTTATTCGTGGAAGAATCCCATGGAGCAGGCTGTTTGGAGGCAGAGAAAGGGAAAAGATACTAGGTAGGTTAAAGAGGCCACCCACCCCAACAAAACGTACAACTACAACTCAAACTACAACGGTGACTCCAGCCACAACCCCTGATATTGTGCTCACCACTACCTCAATTTCATTGCCTGAATCTGAGACTCCATCCATTCAATCATCTGTACCTATACAGAGTAAAGGGACTTCATTAGATGATGACTATGAGGGTTTATCTTCTGCTGATTTAGAGTTTACAACACTGGGACCAAACTTTCAACCCAGAACTACAGCAAGTTCATCTCATTACTCCAGGTTTTCCACCACTGCTGAAACACCTGCAGAATTACAAACTCTGCCCTTTCCACCTACTGTCAAGCCACATTCAGTAGAAAATACTGAGACACCATTGCTATCTGGCTCTGGGGGACTACCTGATAATTTGCTTGGAATCAGACATAGACCTGGTGGGACGAGGGGAAGACAGGGGCGAAGAAAGAGGCCCTTTGGAGAAAGGAAACCATTCAGGAAACCTGGAATTACTAAAGCAGCTCCTACTACAACAACTGTGGTTTCAACTACAGAGGTAACAACTATGGAAACTACAGTGGAGGCAAGCACACTATCTCAAAAGGTTGTTTCCCTTTACAATCCCTTGCATACACAATCTAGAAAAGAAGGCAGAATCCCACTTGGGGCTTCCATTGACCAAACATCTGCAGAAATTGACTTGTATGATGAATTTGAATGGACATCCAGTAGTTTATATACCTACATGACCACCTATACTCCTATCATCACATCTACAACTTATAAACCTTCTACTCGACTGGTGCCAGCTACCACAATTCGACCTTACACAATGGCTGAGACAGGAGTCCATGGCAACTTCAGACCACCAATACAGAAAAAGAATGAAGACACCAATCGCAGGCCACCAGCTAGGAGAATCCGACCTACGGTGCAAAGCAATGGTGCCACAGGCAGTGCCGATAAAGGCCTTACCTTTGACACAATTACCGTCTTTACAGCTGAGCAAGGATACGATATCCCTACTCGAGTCAAGAAAATGCACATCTCTACAATAAAGAATCATAACACTGGCAATCAAGGGACCACTGCTAGTACTCCTCAATTGGCACTCACCACAAAGGCTGTGACAAGAAAGCCGAGAATAGTTGGTGGAAATGCAGCTAGCTTTACTGTTTTGTCAAACTCGGATGCTTTCCTGCCATGTGAAGCTGTTGGAAACCCACAACCAGTTATAAGTTGGAAACGTTTGTCCTCAAGCACAGGTACATTCACAATCTCATTTTTTGTTATTGTTACTAAATTTAAAAGATTTAGAATACTTCCAACTGAATTATCAAAATCTTCAGTCAAGTGAAAATAGCATTTTTAATGACACCTAATAGTGCGATGTAAGACACCTGATATTTCAAAATGCATGCAAGACTGTTAATGAATAATCTCCCAATAGTGAAATACTGTGTTGGATTGCATATTTCTTTATTTAAAAAGTAGGACCATAGAGATGGTAAATTAACAGCAGCAGTATTTAATCAAATGTTATTCACCTATATTAATTTAAATAATTTATATTGTTTTTGTAAATTATTAAACACAAGTTTGTTTTTGATCTTTATGTCCCATAGAGAGCACAATGACCATTAAGGGAAGGATTGGCAAGTTTGAGGTGTTAAGCAATGGAACCCTGTCTGTCCAGAATGCTAACATGAAGGACCGAGGCCAGTACCTTTGTCTTGCTGAGAATGACCATGGATCAGATAAACTTCTTGTCACCCTCTCTGTGGTAGCCTACCCCTCACGTATCCTGGAGCCAAAAATGCGAGAGATGAAAACTCACACAGGAAATACTGCAGAGATGAAGTGTAAAGCCGAGGGCCGGCCTATACCCATGATTTCCTGGATCTTGGCCAACAGGACCCAAGTCAGGGGTCAAAACCCAGAGAAAGGAAGGGTATCAGTTTCTTCTGAAGGGACTCTGATCATTAAGCATGTGTCTGTGTATGATAGAGGTTATTATAAATGTATTGCCAGTAATCCGGCTGGAGCTGATACCGCTACAGTAAGACTACAAGTGGTAGCAGCTCCACCAGGCATTGTAGAAGAGAAACGTCAGAAACTGAAAGCAGGTTTGATGCAAAGCTTGTGGCTACCTTGCACTGGCCATGGTACCCCTCAGCCAACTATTCACTGGGTCCTCAGTGATGGATCGGTAGTTCGATCTAACGCACGTGCCAGCGATAAAAGGATTTCAGTGTATGAGAATGGAACACTTCTAATGAAAGATGTGACTTCAGCAGATAGTGGAAAATATGAATGTATCTGTACCAGCTCTACTGGTTCAGAGCGAAGGGTGGTGACACTGACAGTAGAAACACAAGAATCTGCACCTCAAATATTGGAGACATCTGAACACGTCACAGTGTTGTCTTTTGGGGATCAGCTGAGGCTAAACTGTTCAGCAACAGGAAAGCCTAAGCCAAGAATCATCTGGAGGCTACCATCAAAAGCTGTTGTTGACCATTGGCACAGGTAAAAAAAAAATTCTAACCATTGATCATCTAAGTGGAAAAAAAGGTAAAAGGTATTTACAGCGTACATA